>SNQJ01S0067595.1:86366-104209 GCA_010110895.2 Picea sitchensis | reverse complement strand
CCTGGCCTAACAAAACTCATAAGCCTACAGCTTATAGGAACTCGACTCACGAGCCTATAACACATATGTACAATTTGTTTCATACATCAAGTTTATAAAGGGCTCGGCCTTGGGGACATTACAATTGAATTGTTGACCGATGCTATTTCGCTTGGAATCTGTCACCTGGTTGTACGGCTTGATTCATAGCTAGCAGTACTACAACTAAGTAATGTATATGTTATCCGAAGTCCTACATTGTTACGGGTATGTTTGCGAATTCACCTCTTGGAATGGTATTTTGATTATATTGGGTATCAACACATTCCTAGATGTCTAAATACGTTAACTGATGCATTAGATAATTATGTGTTAGACAGACATTTGAAACATTTATAAATCCAATCACACATCACATGTTGTATATAAAACAAAGTAAGCCGGTATAAGCCTCATGTATATATATATAACGATAAAATGTTTTACAAAAAGTGTTTTCCATCCAAAAGACCAAAATATCAAAATATGAAGCCCACGACTTCTACAAAATAGCATCATGGATGCTTCTCACAATAGAATACTACTTCTCGTGCTACTCTGTGAAGTAATCGGCTGAGTGAACCAGACATGCCTACGGTGTGGCACTGACAATGCCTCAGAATATCGTTGACCGAGATATCTGGGATGTTTGTTGTCAAACCCTCTAAATTATGCTCGACCGCTTCATAATTGTCAGCATCCCATCCTGCTACTACTACTACTTCCCCTCGCCTCTCAATGGGGGAATTTCCCAGAGGCCGATGTGGCCCTACATCTGCATGGTCAAAATGTTTGATTAGTCATTGGATATAAATCATATATAAAAACATCTTATATTCTAAAATATTATAAAAAAACAAAATGTTTTTCTTACCTAGGTCCCCCCACTGAGAACCCTCAGGTAAAACCAAATCAGGATCATTGCAAAATTTTAGGCCAACATATGCATAATCATCTATCATCAATATATGTGGCTTCAACACATTAAAGAATGCATCATTGTATTTAATAATGGGGCCCGCTACAAGCCAGGCCATGAGATCACACCACCACTTCATTCGCAGATCTCGTGGCGTTGGTATACCCCACTCTACCTATAGGCATAAATGAGGGACTCTTTCTATAAATAAAGACACAAAAATGGATCCATATCTAAATTACTTCAGGTCCCCATTGTTTCTTTTGGTCAATTGTGTCTTCATGCTATGAAGAAGACCATCACACTAGTTGAACAAACGAGGTTCTGTGCATTCCACAACATACTGAAAATAAATTTGGAGGGCCATGTGCGGAGATTCACTTCCCGCCATGTGCACAATGGTAAAATGGATGGTCCAGAGGGTTAAATCTTGAACACCTCTAATGGCTACCTTACCCTTGCATCTCTCGTCCTCAGGTTCATAGTATCGACAGATGTATTTGCTCATCGGTAGGCCACCACCTTGACCCCTTTTTAGGGTCACATATGCTCCACGATGGGATAGCCCCATCAAGAAGTAAATATCTTTGATGTCCAAAGAAAGAATGTGGATACCTACATGAAACACCTACTGGTCTACGTCCCACATGTGGACCAGGTATTCTAGTAACCTCAGTTGGGATCTCATGCCCTGGATTTTAATTTTTTTTAACAATCTGCATTGTCGAAGGGCATTGGCGATACCTGGATCATTTAATTCCATGAATTCATCAGCCTCATGTTCCCGTTCTCTCCATTCTAACATTTTGGCAATCAAATACCTACATGGAGACAAGGAAAGGAAGTTAACATCTTCAATCGTTGATTTTGAAATTATTTTTTGGAAAAATGCATGCATAATTTTTTGGGTTTTCAGCCGCCGCAGACAAGTTTTTAGTATAGTGTGGTGTTTCCGCATGTGAGACATAGGGAACCTACAGAAATCATTTATTTCTGCAGGTCCTGATACTAGTCACCTACAGCGGCCCCAGTGTGAGCCTACCGGCCCAAAAAACCATCCAAAAACTACCTTTAAACCAAAATAAATGAATTTCAATCCATTGAAAAAGAAGAGGATGACGAGCTTATCATGTTGACAGAGACCATTTTCTGAATGATCGCATGTGGTTCTCACAATCGACAACCAAAATATGAGGTAAAAACAGGGTTTCTAGACAAGTTTTGACTGAAATGCAAATGAAATAGCAATAAAATATCTTACCCCATTTTTTTTCTTTTTCTTATAATATTTTATATTATTTTAATGAATATTATCATAACCTAATGGTCTAATGGTCATGTGAGTCTATTGTTTCTCGCGGATGTGAAGACTAAGGCCCTAAACAATGCCCTATGGATGATTTTTCTTGATTCACTTTTTTGTTTGTTACATACATCGGTACTTTTTAGGGTTTTTTAGAAAAACCTCGAGCCTAGTCTTTGTTCATTCTCTTGCTCAAAAATCAATGAGAACGCAACCGAGTATACTTTTGTCATTTTTTCATACTCATTATGGGAACACAAAAAGAGAAAACTATGGAGTATCCTTTAATCTCTTTTCACACTCCATAAAAATAAAAAGATTGCCGAGTGACCTTGTTTTTTTCACGCTTGTAAAAGTATTTGAAGAAAACATTCGAAGGGTGATAGTTTATCACTTTTTCGGTCTCGTCGGATTAATTTACGAAAAAGGAACTGAGAGAGTTCTCTTTAATATGTTTTTCAGATGCTATAAATATGAAAAACCCTCGAGTTTTCTATCTTTGGACTCATTAAACAAACATTGAAAGACCCACATGGGACTGAACCACTCCTTCTTAGGGTTCTTTAAACATACTTTGAGGGACTCATCTGAAGGATGAGCTTACATCAAAAATCATATGTTATCCTCCTCAAGCTTGCGTAAAAATAAAGAGGTACTTTCTAGAAATGGTGGGGGGGGGGGGAATTGGGAAGGAAATGTGTCTCTATACCCGTGTTAGTGGCAGTACTAGTTGCTCTTGAACATGACACCCCCTTCTGAATCTGGGTTGGGAAATCCATTTGTCTCTCATCTGGCCCTCTGTAAGTCCATATCTTGGGTCATTTTTGATTCAATGTTGCCAAGACCATTGTCGTGTCATTCATATGTTCAAGATAAGTTTAATAAATCCCTCCATCGAGTCGGCCTTCCTTGTGTCAGTTTCAAATCATTTTCATACCTTCATCCACCCTAAATCTGTTACTTATTTTGTGTCACTGATGAGGGATACATCAAGGCCCTCTTGTGATGAGTCTTTTCCTATCGAGTTCAACTCATCATTTGGGAACAAGACTTAGAAATCGTTTAGTACCTTAGACCCTGCATGCCTCAATGGAAGGTTTCTTCACTTTTGATAGTGGATTCACATCATTGGTCCCTGATCGGGAGATTTCATCGAGTGTTTGACTTCAGCTCATTTATTCACATTCGTTGGATTGTACTAAGGTACCTTGGGAGTCATTGACATCAATGGTGATTTCCCTCACACTTGTTAACGGTTTTCATATATGACCGGTAATCAAGTGGTTTCTACCATGTTCGACTTCAACACCTGTAATCACATGGTTAGATTCGTACTTACGGATGATGGGGTTGAAGACCCTAGATCTCATCTTTTTGGTTCAGGTTGCGATGGAGTATTTATGATTTGTATTTGACATACAGATCCACTTTGTATGTCTCGTGGTTGTGTCTGAACTTATGTTTTCTCATACAAAGATCCACAGTGTATTTTTGGTGGCTATGTAGAATCTTGACAACATGGATCCATGGTGTATAATGGGTGGCCATGACTTAAATCACTTGTATTCTAAGCATGGGAATGCCTACCTCAGAAATGGTATAATTTTATGTAGATTCTTGATTGTTTTCGAGTTCCCAATTAGTGTGCTCCTTGTTCCCAACACACACACACATTTTACAAAGTATTTCGGCTGTCACGAGTTCCAACCTCATACTTTGGGGGGAATTATGTTACACATTATTTTGGCCACTCTAATGATAACCCCACAGGCATGTTTTCAGGCTCTCAAAACAATCTTTTACATGAGAAAAATGACTAAGTTCTTCCCTTACAAGGCATATTTTTAGAATGACTTCATAGGCAGACAATGGTACACAGTGCGGAAATACTTGATTTCCATAGGCTACTCTATGCCTGGCTTGCGGGATTTTTGCATGCTTCTATATAGGCAGGGTGTGGAGGCGTTTGAAGCTAAGGAAAGGAAGAAGTTTCATGAAGTTTCTAGAAGGAGAATATTCTAGAATGTGAGGTGGTGTCCGTATGGTTGTGATCTTACTGGCTTCTCTGATTTGGTGGGCTCGTCCTCATCCTTGTAACCACTTCACCTTCTCCTATATAATGATGGGTTTCTCATGGAAAAGGTTAAGCAAGATTGATAAAATAATTGTTGAAAGAATAGTCTGAATACTGTGTGAAGGATCCTATTATAACTGATGCTTGAGGCCTCCATTTTTCCATCAAGATTTTGTGGACCATATTCATACAAATTCAGAGCAAGTGTATGTGTGTGTTGGAAAAAAGGACCACCAAAAGGGAACTTGGGACATCAAGGAAATTTGGTTGTATCTTCCACTTTTACTTAATATGATACGATGACATGTTTCTTTCCCATAAAATCATTAGTGTTTTATTACATGATTCCTTGATCACATGTTTAGGTTTCCATTGAATCTACAATTGTTTCTTTCACTTTGGTTGGTTTGTGTCATTGCCGATCTGATCTCACAAGAGCACCGGAGTGAAGTAGGGACAACAGAGATATAAGGAAGTGATATCTAAAGGTATTTCATCTATTCCTTCTTTGGTAATAAATTCAATGGTAGCAACTTAGGGAAAGTGTCATGTCATGTCTTGTTTTGTTCTAGATCCAGGTGGATCTAGGGAGATTAGTTTATGTATGCATTAACCAATTTATCCAATAACATTAGTGTCAGTCAATGTTTTACTAGAATATTGTCAAAAAGGGCATTATTCAAGGTCACAAGAAAAGAACGTAGGATAAAGGTTAAAAAAATCCACAAGTAGGCCCAGATGCATCAACCGGGGAAACTCCAAATGAAAGGGTAAACAAATCTCTGACGAAAACTAGTTAATTTCTTAATCATCTTTTGCATCAGTCGAGCCTAAGGATGGAATAGAGTTTATGATTTCACACAGTAAGTCACCATTTGTTGAGCACAAAACACACCCTAAAAAAGCCTATGTCAATTTTAAATGTTTTGGGTACCACTTAACTTTTGTACTATCTAAATTTGATTTTGTTTTGAGAAATGTTTTGTCCTTTCTTGTTTTCTTATCCCTCATCAACTTTTCAGTTTGTTTAAATCTTGAAACTCCATGAAATAAAATGGATTAACACTCAAGTAAGGAATCGACGACTATTGGCCATTGGTTATGGAAGATAGCGAAGATCAAGGAAGAAAAGGCAAAATGTGAACTGCGTGGAAGACACAGTGACTGTTACTGGGTCGAAGTGAGAAAAAGAGAAGAAAAGATGGAGCGAAGCCCGAGAAAGGAAGCCTTTGGATGAGGAGATCAAGGATGACAGATCAACAAGGAATAAGTATCGTGGAAAACTCAGCAAGTGGAAAAATCCATCGTCATATTCTTTTGAGCATCGCGCGAGAAGGAAGGAAAGACAGGCTGGCGAAGCCATGAAAACAAGGGTCAAGTTGACCTAGGGTTTAGACACCTAGGGTTTTGGTATCTAGGGTTTTGACACCTAGGGTTCGGCCTAAGGATGTCAGTGAGCTATTGTAATGTATAAATAAAGGTCAAGAGGACCTGGGTTGAGTTGTTTTTGTCATTATTACTAGACTTAATCTAGTTGTTGTTGGTATGATTATTGTTGTTATTTGAGAGAAGTGATAAGTGTGAGAGCCTTCTGGTATTGTAAGATATTCAAATGGGTGCGAAGAGAAACCCTATAGCTAGGTACACAGGAAGGGGGAGAGATAGAGAGAAGAGAGAGATTTGTTGGTTAAGAGCGCAGATCAAAACTATATGCTTTCATCTTAATATATTATAAAGCACAGTTTTGTGTACGTATCCCTAGAGAGAGGGGTGAACCACGTATATTTTTCTTACGTGTGTGATTGATGTTGTGTTATTTTTCCTTGATATATTTTTATTGCATTGTTGTGATAGATCTGATAGGTGTATGGAGTAGATCTAAGCTGATAAGTGATATATGCACGTTGTATTGTTTTGGTATTGGATCCACTTGATATTCACCTTGGTTGTAGACACTTATGTTCTGCAACCCTCCCATAGTTGATTCAGGTGAGACTGCATCTACTTCATAGGTGTAGCCGAAAGGGCCAGTAGTTAGGGCTTGTTGGTTTTCTCTTGGAGTTGAACCCTAGGTCTGCCCCTGTGCCAACAAATGGTTTCATTTCTGGGACCATAATCTTCTTGAGGGAATGTCAAGGTGGTTCTCATCAAAGACAGAGATTCAAAAGTGGATAGAGGATCAAGAAAAGGACTTCACTGAAGCCCAGAACAAGAACCCTAATATGAGTACAGAGGATTGGTTGGAGAGACATATTTTTACTGATATACATGCGATATTCTTTGGAGGAATCCATCAAGAACTATATGAGTGGTTAGCCACGTTGACAGATACCCATTTTGAGCTCATATCTAGACCTCTTTTAGTTTGGACGTCGACACTGATCAAGAAGGTTAAGAGAGTTGATAATGTCGTGTCAAGAGCAGTGGATCATTGGTTTGATAGCACCATTAGAGGCTACATCTCCGAGTTTGTTGTTGGCAAAGTAGAGTTGTATAGCCAAGCCGAGAGATATTTTTTCAAGGAACCCATAGGAAAAATTTTACACTTTCTGAATTTGAGAATCAAGATATTGTTTCATGAGAAGAACATATTGAAGATACAGTAGATTGGTCAAATATGAAAGGGATAATGTTCAAAAATTCAGACAACGACAACGACACAGAGGCTGGACATACGCGTAGTGGGAGAGTGTTCAGAGAAGTTCATCTTGTGAACATGTTCAATAAGAACTATGGAGATGAGGGTTTATACAGTGGAGAAGAAGCATATCTGATCGACGAAGAGCATTCAGAACCCACTAGGGAAAAGGAAGAGGAAGCCGAAGAACTTTGTCGGGACGAGCCAGAAACTTCAGGAACTACGCAGACTATTGAAGTAAGTTCTATTATCCCTCTTATTGATTTAGTAGTATTAAGAAATCAAAGTAATCCAAGCCACTAGAGTGTCCAGAGCACCGTCATTAGTAGTCCACCACATACTCAGTCAGGGACCCTAGGAAGATCTATGGTGGATGAGATGAGACTCCCTATCTTTAGGGGATATGGATCTGAAGATGATGACCAGCAATGGCTCCTATGTGAAGCCATATGGAACATTAAGAATGTCACTGATGAAGCATTGAAAAGAACCCAATTTAGTACTACCCTAAGAGATCGCACACTAAGTTGGTACATGAAGCTTGTCCAAGGACTTGCACAGCCTAAGCCACTGAATGAGATCAAGAATGCATTGATTGTAGAATTTAATAAACCTAAGTCAGAGTCCCAATGTATTACATAATTGAAGAAGATCAAGAAGAAGGTAGCTAAGCCAGTTTGGGAGTTTGATCAGAGATTCAAGACCCTAACAGGTCAATTGACTTTTCAGATTCTAAATGAGTAGAACAAGGAATGGTTCATTGGTTCCCTCTTACCACACATCAAAGTTACTTTGATGCAGCAGAAGATTGATTCGTAGGCTGAGGAACTGGATATCACTATGAAGCTAGAATCATCCCCTATGGGAGAATCCATCTCGGGTATGAGTCAGATCTTGAGTCAGCTGACTAGTTTGTCTTTGCAGGTCGAAGATATGAAGAAAGACAAGGGAAAAGATAAAAGAAAAGACATATGGTGTGTCATATGCAGATCATAAGGCCATGAAAAGGATCACTTCCCTCTATTCCATGAATACTTGGCCTCTGGAGCCTCGAGCCCTTTGAAGAAAGTCACCTTACCATGGTGCAAGGTATGTAGAAATAGGCATCGCCCTGGTGAGTGTTATTACATGAAAAAATATGTTCAAACACCCACAAATTTGTATTGCACGTTCTTTAAGTCCATGGGACATGATGATAGGGATTGTAGGGCGTATGATCTCATGCATGAAAGGTCAAGAGACATATACAAGATTCAAGGCGAAGTACAACAAGAAGGAAACTCTACGTAGTACAACTCCCCTAGGAGAGGAAAATTCAATACTTGTGATGGATTCAGAGGAAGAGGATGAGGAGGAGGAATGGGTTGAGGTCGAGAAAAAATCATTTGTTATAACTACGCACAACCAGGATACTTGGCAAGGGACTGTCAAAACCCTTGCACTACTTCTAGCTACTGCAACTCGTTTGGACACGTTATCAAGGAATGTCCAACATTGTTGGCTAAACTTCAAGAGAAACGATGACCTCAACAGAACCCGAAGATATAGTTGATCAAAGATGAACATCGTGGAGAATACCCTAGAGTTGTTGTTATTAATAGAGGAGACGCTGCTACAAAAGATGACAAAATGACCCAAGGGAAGACTACAAAAGATTCAAGAATTAGGAAAACTGCAGAGAAGACCCAAACGTTTGATGCAAAGAAGGAAAGACAAATATTTGAGGAAGCAAGAAAAGAGTTCAAAGGAGACCGAGCTTCCTCATCAAAGACAAGACCAGAACTGAGAGAATATTGAATTCCTCAGGCATTTCATCTGTCTGCTTCTCCAAGAGAAGGAGAAGAGGTAATCAATATCATGGAATTTCTATATACTTGTGTTAAGTTGATTTAGGCTGAGAGCACTATCCAAGAACTACAAAATTTAATCAGACAATATGAGATAGGAAATATAGACCCCTTACTAAATAGGGCAGTACACCAAATCGGTAATAAGAGAAGCACCAATAAGGAATTACATTTTAATGCTCAAATAGGCGAATATGATATAGATTATGTAGTCCTCGACTTAGGCTCGGAGGTCAATGTCATGATGAAGCAAACCCGAGCACTGATGGGAAAACCAAAGTTGATCTATTCCCCTATCAGGCTTAGTATGGCCAATCAACATGATGTAAGTCCATTTGGTAGACTGGAACATGTCCTTGTGGACATTGATGGAGTAAGAACATTTTCAGATTTTGAGGTAATTGAGATAGTTGATGACAACTGCCCTTATCCTGTGCTGTTAGGAATTGATTGGGCCTTCAATAATTCCACTGTGGTTGATTTAAAGAAGAGATTTATGAATTTTGAAAAATATGGCCTTAGGGTCATTTCACCGTTAGATCCAGATGAAGGTCAGTGATACACAGAGCCCATTAGAGAAGAAGACCGTTCATGTGAAATGGAAAATATATACAAATTAACAGCCAGACAATAGGATTACATTAATCCTACAACTGATGGAAACTTAAGCTGGCGAAGTGACAATGTATGCTCATCAGACTCAGAATACGAACTGGAGAATTGGCAGAATAAAATGTATGAAGTATCTACAAGAAGATGTGCTAGACTAACTAGAGAAGTTCATTGGATCGACACAACAATAAGTAACTTACCCACCTTTGATGGTCTAAATCCTTTAGAAACCTTCTTTTCTGACTTTGAAGAGAGTGTACCAATGCAACACATACTGTTGGCAATGGATGAGGCCCTGAGAGAAACCCCAACAAGATGGTGGGGGGCACACAAAAGTAACATTAAAGATTGGGTACAGTGTCGTACCTTGATGACAGTATGCTTCTCAACACAAGTAGAAGTCTGCGAAGTTTGATACAGGCTGCCCAAAGGACCATGTGCGAAGTTGTGAGGAAGCCTGGAGCAACGTTCCTTAAGAACAATGGGTACACAAATTAATACACACACTAGACATGACACCTATAAACTGGTACCTTCAAGCATAGTTGCGTCTCATCACTATGTATTGGAAAGTTATGACTCGAAATTTTGAAACCACCTTCTTATTTGAAATTCAATATCATTCAGTAGATCAAGCACTACATATTTTCAGACATAAATTATTTGAGGAGGCCTCTAGCCTCCCTTTAGAGAAAGACGAGGACGAATGGACTGTGCCTCTACAAAAACTGCAAGGTTGTTACAACATCAATACTGATGAATATGATGGTCCAAGAAAGGTGAACATTACAAAAACAGAAGGCCAAAGAGATGTGGAAGGACCATGAGTTGAGTTACCATTCATTGGACACCCAATCAAGATTAAGAAGGTCAATATTGGAACAGAACAGACACTGAAGCTTGCAAATGTTGGAGATTATTGGGATGTTGCCACTATTGACAAGATTACATAATTATTGCATGAATATCAAGAATTGTTTCCAACCAAGTTCACTGATATGAAGGGAATTAAAGGGCCTATGGGAGATATGAGGATCCCTTTGAATCCATATGCTAGACCAGTCAAATAGAGACCCTACAGATTGAACCCTAAGTACAAAGAGAAAGTGAAAATTGAGCTCATCAGAATGCTGGAAGCAGGGATTATAGAACCTGCGGAAGAGTCAGAGTGGATTATCCCTATGGTGGTACAAGACAAGAAGATAGGAGAGATCAAGCTTTGCGTAGATCTCAGAAAGTTGAATGATGACTATGTGCATGATCCCTTCCCTACACCATTCACTGATGAAGTGTTACATAATGTGGGAGGGCAGGAAGTATATTCTTTTACAGATGGATTTTCAGGATACCATCAGATCTAGATTGCCAGGGAAGATTGCAACAAGACCACATTTGCAACATAATGGGGGCCTTATTAGTATACATTGATTCCATTTGGATTAAAGAATGCCCTATCCATATTTTCAAGGGTGGTGTTCGAAGCATTCAAGGAGTTTTTGCATAAATTTCTAGAAGCATACTTTGATGATTGGACTATTTTTAGTTTATTAAAGAATCATGTTGAATGTCTAAGGCTAATGTTGGACAAATGCAAGCAGTGTAAAATTTCTTTGAATCTGAATAAGTGCATCTTCTTCTCACCATTTGGAGTGTTGTTAGGTCATATTGTATGCAAGCAGGGATTGCTAGTTGATCCATCTAAAATCGCCATTATAGTTGATCTGCCACATCCTACGTCAGTGAAACAATCACGCATTGCACTAGGACACATAGGATATTACAAGAAGTTCATCAAAGGATATGCTCAGATCACAACATGATCTAGAATTGGATCTAGGAGGCTTCCCAGGTCCAGAAAAGGCTCAAAATGAAAGTTCTCATAATCGGACGAAAATAATTCCATTGTGACCATCGCTTCCTACTGATTCCGTCCATATATTTACTTTCTCAAATGGAATCTGTATGCGAGAGTTATCGCACTCTGATCATATTCCCAAACAACTAAAAAGTCAAAAAAGAAAGTCAACAGTCAAAAGGTGACATGGCACTCTCTGGAGGTGACACGTGGTAGTGGCAGAAGTGACATGTGGTAGCACAAGCAACAGGGTGACTTGACAATGATAGGGACCAATATCATGTTGACACATGGCATTGGAAAAAAACAAATTGTGGGGTGCCACGTGGCACCCATGGGCTGGCTGATTAGTTGTATGCAAAAATTAATATTGGAGTGGACAAGAATTGAACCAGTGACCTCTCCACAATGTGAATCCTTCACAATGATTGAATTACCAACACTCCACACCATTACTTATGAATTAAAACCCATTTTATTATTAATAAAGTGTATTGTATAAGTGTTGGGGCAGAAAGGGGGCTGGGGCTAAGCCCCAGCCCACGGTTTTTGTTGGCACCTATGACCACAAGGGATAGGGGTGTGGGTTCCATGTACACAACCATATGCGTGCATTTTTCATGGAACTTCCACCATGTAACATGGGGCTGGAACCACGTGCTTGGCACATGGGAAGGGGCATGGTCCCATTGCATTGCACCATATGCCCACAAATCAAGGAGCTAGCATGATCTTGGGGCCAACACTTTGCCCTTTGGGATAGAACTTGGCCATTTTAAGGTGCATGTGACTAGAATATGGGGGTGCCCATGTGATTTGGGGGCTTAATTGATTTTGGCCTGTTATTAGTGGATTTTGCCCATTTTGGCGGGATATTGGGCATTTTTGGAGGCCAAGTTTTGGGAGGAAGTTGGGAAAGGATAAACAACTTCTGATATATAAAAACCAAGCATGTTTGAGGCCATTGGGGTAGTCATATCATATTTATGCTGAAGCAAATCCAAGCCAAAGTCATTTTTATGCAGGGAAGTTGTTGAGGAGCAGACGCTTGCGGACCATTTCTGGGAGCTACACTCAGTCGTTTTCAGTGTTGTCAGTTGTTTTGGATTTCTGAGGTCGAGAAGAACACAGTGAGACTAGTATGAGATCCATTTTCTATACTTTTTCTCTACTTTGCAAGAATTGAAGAATATATAAAGAAGCCTTCCCCACTGAGACAAAGGCCCGGAGACGTAGGCAATTTTGTGCCGAACTTCATTATCACTTCTCTTGTTATGGTTTTTTGTTCTTATTGCTTCAGTTCAGATCTGTATATTGTATTATGGCTGCTATTATTATTCATTAAATCCTTCCTCTTTCATTCATCTTCATAAATGGTTAATTAACACATGCAATTAAAAACTCAACCACAGTCATTAAAAGATCTTTTCGGATCAAGTGGTATGAGAGCTAGTTGAAATTTGGATTTGAGTTTTGCATGTTAACTAGGGAAAAGATACAGTGTGGTGAAGGTGATCTTATTGAAGAGAATCCATTAATTGTATTGAGAAAGAGAGCTTCTCACAGCGAGAAGATGGCATCGAAAGAGGGACTTTCTTTTGATGAGAAAGAGTTTCAAAAAACTTTCCTTGCTATGTCGGAGATGGTGAAAGTTTTGTATGAGGATTACTTGGAACGAAAGAGATTGGTTCTTGGAAAATATTCAAAGGGAAAAAGTGAAGAGGAAGAGGATCCTCCTCAGATTCCTCCTTCACCTCCATCATCACCTCCTTCCTCTCCTTCTTCTTCAAGTTCAACTTCTAAATCTAATGCAAAGAAACATGTTCATAAGCATAAGAATGAAATGTCATTGTTAAAACTTGATGTTAAATTTGAGTTCCCCATATATGATGGTGAAGTTAATGCAGAGAGACTTGAAAATTGGGTTAGGCAGATGGAGGTTTACTGCAGTGTGCAATAGATCAAGGATGAGGCCACACAAATCAAGTTGGCATCTTTGAGACTTGCATGTACAACTCTCATCTGGTGTCAAAGCAAGTTGCAAAACGGAATGCAGCAAGTGGGTAATGTATTTCCATCATGGAAAAGTTTCATTTATGTACTTAGGAAGCAATTCTATCCTTTGGGTTATAAAGAAAAATCATTAATGGAATGGAAATATTTAAAACTAAGAAAAGGACAAACAGTGCAAGAGTATATAGATGGCTTTCGAAAAATGGCATTGATGTTAGATATCCCTTTACATACATAGGAAACCCTTATGAAGTATATAGGCGGCTTACCTGCACACATTATAAATACTGTATTCATGTTTGGACCCACTAACGTTGATGAGGTTTTTGTTCAAGTTACGTATATTGAAGCAGGGAAAGCAAGTGTATCAGGGGAATCTTCTTCAAGGAAAGAGGACAAGAGGAAGTGGATAGGAAAAAAGGCAAATGCAGTGGCAAGAAAGGAAGAGAGGCCCTCTTGCAAGCATTGCAAGAAAGAGGGGCATTATGAGGAACGTTGTTGGCAGTTGCATCCCGAGAAGAGGCCAAAGTCGTTCAAGGAAAAGAAGGGAAGGAAAACAGTGGTAGTAATAATAAGACCCATAGACTTGGGATCGGATTTGGGTGATGAATCTAAGGTCTCATTGGTTGGTATGACAGGTAAAATTGGTGAAGGCATTGATTGTATAAGTAACTTGTTTCATATAAGGACCATCATGAGACACACTAATATAGACACATTAATCGACAGTGGATATCAAGCTAATATAATCTCAGAAGAATTGGTTAAGCAATTGGGGTTAAAAACACAAGTACATCATAAGCCTTACACACTTAAATGGATAAGCAATCGTCATCAAATGCACATAACAAAACAATGCACAATCAAATTTGCAATTTCATCTAAGTATGTGGACGAGGTAACATGTGATGTAGTGTCGTTAAGTGAATGTGGAATGGTCTTAGGTAGTTCATACTTATATGATCATAAGGCAATCTTCTACAGTATGAAGAATCTATATCAATTAACCAAAGCAGGTCAAGATTATGTGGTTCATGCTCACCATCTTAAGGAAAATAAAACACTTCAAACAATGGAACAATTAAAGAAGGAAGTGCAAGAAAGAAACAAACCAATAATTGTTTCAAATGAAGTAATCAATCTTAAGAGAGAACAAGAAATGATTGTTGAATGGAAAATCAATCATAGTTTTCTTCAAGATAAGCTCATGTCGTGCAAATATTACAAGTATATTAGCTCATTTGCAGTCGTGTTATTGATGCTATCATTAGTAATGTTGTCTACATGGATGATAGTGGCTTCAGTGAAATGTGACAGGGTTCAAATGGCTAACAATATGATGTCAGTTGTCATGATTGTGTTATAGTTGATCTTGATTAGACAGGTGCACAGGATAGAGTTCAGAGATAGAGGACAAGTCGGGTGGCCTATCCCAAGTTTTTTGACTAGTCAGTAACCTTTTTGGGACCAAAAGGTCCTTTAGTGGGGAGGTGTGATCTAGAATCGGATCCAAGAGGCTTCCCAGGTCTAGAAAAGGCTCAAAATGAAAGTTCTCGTAATCGGACGAAACCAATTCCATTGTGACCGTCTCATCCCGTTGATTTTGGCCATATGTTTACTTTCTCAAATGGAATCTGTATGCAAGATTTATCGCACTCTGATCAGATTCCCAAACAACTAAAAAGTCAAAAAAAAGTCAACAGCCAAAAGGTGACATGGCACTCTCTGGAGGTGACACGTGGCAGTGACAGAAGTGACATGTGGTAGCACAGGAAGCAGGGTAACTGGATAGTGACAGGGACCAATAGCATGTTGACACGTGGCATCAGAAAACAACAAATTGTGGGGTGCCACATGGCACCCATGGGTTGGTTGATTAGTTGTATGCAAAAATTAATATTGGAGTGGACAGAAATTGAACCAGCGACCTCTCCACCATGTGAAGACTTCACAATGGTCGAATTACCAACGCACCACATATGAATTAAAACCCATTTTATTATTAATAATGTGTATTGTATAAGTGTTGGGGCGGAAGGGGGGTTGGGGCTAAGCCCCAACCCATGATTTTTGTTGGCACCTGTGACCACAAGGGATAGGGGCGCAGGCGCCATGTATGCAACCATATGCATGAATTTTTCATGGCACTTCCACCATGTAACATGGGGCTAGAACCAGAGGCTCGACACATGGGAAGGGGCGTGGTCCCATTGCATTGCACCATATGCCCACAAATCAAGGAGCTAGCGTGATGTTGGGGCCAACGCTTGGCCATTTTAAGGTGCATGTGACCAAAATAGAGGGGGGGGGCATGATTTGGGGGCTTAAGCCCATATTGTTATACAGAGTGGGTTTTATACTATGCTTTTGGGATTTTTTAAATGATTTTGGCCTGTTATTAGTGGATTTTGCCCATTTTTGGGGGATATTGGGCATTTTTGGAGGCCATATTTTGGGAGGAAGTTGGGAAAGGATAACCAACTTTATATATAAAAAAACCAGGCCTTTTTGAGGCCATGGGGGTAGTCATATTAGAGTTATGATGAATCAAAGCCAAGCCAAAGTAATTTTTATGCAGGGAAGTTATTGAGGAGCAGACGCTTGCGGGCCATTTCTGGGAGCTACACTTAGTATTTTTCAGTGATGTCAGTTGTGTTGGATATCTGAGGTCGAGAAGAACATAGTGAGACTAGTATGAGATCCATTTTTTGTACTTTTTCGTTACTTTTCAAGCATTGAAGAATAAATAAATAAGCCTCCCCCACTGAGACAAAGGCCCGGAGATGTAGGCAATTTTGTGTCGAACTCTGTTATCACTTCTCTTGTTATGGTTTGTTGTTCTTATTTCTTCAGTTCAGATCTGTATATTGTCTTATGGTTTCTATGCTTCTTCATTAAATCCTTCCTCTTTCATTCAACTTCATAAATGGTTAATTAACACATGCAATTAAAAACTCAACCACAGTCATTAAAATATCTTTTCGGATCACAACACCTATGGAGAAAATGTTGAAGAAAGATTGTCAATTTAGTTGGACAGTAGAATGCCAACAGAGCTTCGATACACTGAAACAAAAAATGGTTATTGCGCCTATTCTGGTGTTTCCATATTGGAGTAAGGAATTTCATGTGCATGTCGATGCGGCTTCTATTTCCTTAGGAGATGTTTTAGCACAACCTGGTGTGTAAGGATATCTTCAAACAGAGCCTTATAAAACAAAAACAAAAATTGATTAAAGAAACGCTATCCTAACATTTTCACAATTTCATAACCATCATATAACCATTCAACTTAAATAAAATTTATGAACAGATCATAATAAATTATATAACACAACAGAAAAATGAAAATACATACCTCTAATTGATGTTACTGATGTTCTCCAGCCCTGCCTGATGATCTACCCAAATTCTCCAACTCTGCTTGATGATCTACCCAAAACTATCTAACCACCCAGCCAGCTAGGAACAAAGCCTCTCCGGCTCCCTAGCTCCAGGATTCCGTTAGGATTCCTGGCCCCTGAGCCCAAAAATCCTAGCAACAGGTGTCCCCTATCTTAGTCCTACCAAAAGCTTCTCCAGCCAGAAACCAGTAATATAGTATCCCAATCTCCCCAGAAGTAAAAATGCCCAATACAGTCTCCTAATCTCAAAAATGCTCCCAGCCCAAAAGTCCCCTTCTCCCAAGTGTTTTCCCCCTCATATCCTCTTTTTTCCTTCCCCCCCCATTCAATTCCTTCTTCCTTTCATTAAGACTCACCCACCTTATCCTTCCATTCAATTCCAACCACCTTATCCCTCCATTCAACGCTAACCACCTTATCCTTTTCTCCTTAATGGTTCCATCATTCAATATGTTAAGTTTTCATTTAATAAATTAAAATTTATTAAACTTAAATTCATTAACCAAATATTTAATGAGTTAATTGATTAATTAATTAATTAATTAATATACATTAAACAATTAATAATTCAGGACAATTAATTAATTAATTAATTAAACTTATTATACTTTAAACAATTATTTAACTAAGACAGTTAATTATTTAACTAGGGTTGTTACATACACCCACCCTTCAGGAAACTTCGTCCCGAAGTTAAAATATTTTAAGATACAAGGGAAAGACTCAAGGTTCACACATTCATATCCAATAACCAACATTATCAGTGGGTAAGCCAAGAAAACTCATACATAATAGTGTACATATGCAAGAAATGCATGTGTAGCTAGTACATACAAGTCTCGTGCATGTATTAATAACAATAACTATCACCTCTATAATAATTTATGTATGCATCCAATCCATTCAACAAGACTATTCATTGTATAAAAGATAATAACCCAATCAAATGTTTACGAAACCTATTAATTACAATTATCTAGCTTAGTAGTGTTATTTAGACAATTGTAGTTTAGTTAAGTAATTATGAATATTCATATATACACATTTTCTTTTCAGAAGGAAAAACAATAAATTCCACCATAGGAAAATCTCCATACACTCTCAACTATTTCTACTCATCCTTCCTCCCTAACTTACTTCCATCTTCCATTCCTATCCTT
>SNQJ01S0067595.1:64541-82035 GCA_010110895.2 Picea sitchensis | reverse complement strand
CTGTCTGGCGATTATTAACTATTGCATAAATCTGGTGGCTACTACTTGCTCTTCCCATTGGGGCCTTTCCTTCTCTATGCACAAATCCTGATTGTAACTCTGGGTAGTCACACTGGTAATGGGGTCCTCCACAACCCCAACACGTACTACGATATTGAACCTATGCACTGCTCTGTGATGGTCTCTGAAATGAGATCCTTCCCCTAGAACCCTTGCCCCTACTTGCTCCTCCTTGAGATGGTCATGGACCTTCCTGCGTTGTTGGTGATGAACGGGATGTTGCACTCGTTTCCATTGAAATACCTGTGGCGAATGTCCTTGGTGTGACTCTATTACCATATGGAGGTGGCCTGGAGCTCTCTCCCTTAGAGAATGTCCTAGGGGCCTTGTACACGAATCTATGATGACGTGGAAAGGTCGATCTCGTACCTCCATTTAAGTTCATGTGTTCCTCCGCATAACATGCATTTTCGACTGCTTCTGCTACTAAAGACAGTTTCCACATCCGCACCATGGCCCTTATCTTAGGGTTTAACCCATAGACAAAGCATTTTCTTGTCGTTGTTCACTATCCATGTATGAAACATATTTGACCAATTCCATAAACCTGATCTCGTATTCTTCTACGGTCATGTTCCCCTGTACTAGAGAATGAAATGCTCCCACCTGTTGTTCCTCATAGTAAACTGGTAGATATTTCCTTCGGAACCTTTCCTCAAAAATTTCCCAAGAGACGGTGTCTGGGGTAAGGTACAACTACCTTCTAGGTTTCCCCACCAGTTCAGGGCACTGTCTCTCAACTGAAAAATTGTTATTGTTGCCTTCGACATGGATGCATATTCTCTTAAGGAAAAACACCTTTTCATGCCTTCCAACCATGCCTCCGCACGTTCACTGGCACAACCCCCGACAAACTATGCAAGTTTGATCTTATGCAATTCTCTAGTGATGTCTTTGGGTGGAGGCCCTACCCCTGAATCCCTCGATGCTTCAGGATTACCCATTCCAGATGGTGGGGGTTCCAATTTGATCCCTGCTGGTTGATGCCCCTTTAAAGTCTCATTTATGGCCTCCAAAGAGCGCAAAATGAGAGCTAATTCATGCGATCGTGGTGGCGGCGTTGGCGGTCTCTGTGTTGATGCCCTTCTGCCTTGATTTCCTCTCGTCTTAACCATCCTGTATACTTGAATTTGCATCAACCAAAGTTGTTAGGGTGAGTCTAGGACATTTCACATTTGCACAACTTAAACTAGAAAGCAGGGTTAGGCATAAGTTTTGTTTTTACTTGTCTATAAACAAACGTTACTCTCTTTAGGGGAAGTGGCTAGGTCAAGGTCGAAATCCTCTAAGCTTGATGTCTTCGCCTCAGGAAACTATTGACTCCCTCGCCTTAATCAACATATTTAACCTATCATTACTATCATGGCGCAGTGTTATACGGTCTTTGGTGAAAGCTCTATACTCGGTGGATAGGTCCCTGGTTCAAAACTCCTCCTCTCCAACAAAAATTTAATCATTTTTTTTTTGTATCCAATGTCATGTTTTAACATAATTTATCATTAACACTAAATGTTTACTTAGTTAATTAACCATTCTATTTTATTAGTCACTTAAAGACTACTTTAATTTTGTTTTAAGCGAAATTTAAATATACGCTTAAAGCTTAACTAATATTTTATTATTAACTTAGGGCTTAAACTCAATTAAAGATTACAAATAATTACTTTTTATTTTTATTTTCAAAATTAAACTTTGCTCAAAAAATTTAAAACTTTAATTTAAAAAAAAAAAATTTAAATTAAACTTTGCTTTAAAAATTTAAAACTTTAATAAATTTTTTTATTTATTTTTAAATTAAATTAAACTCTAAAATTTAAAACTAATTTAAAAATTTTAATTTTACTCTTAACAAATTTAAATTCAAAACTAATTAAAAATTTAAATTTAAAATTTAAAAATGAATAATAATAATAATAAATAAAATAAAATAAAATAAAACAAAGCAACACAAAAAAACAAAAAAAACAAATTGATATTTAAAAAAAAATTATAGGGTATCGTGGATCCTCGCATGAGGCCCATGTTCCATCTTTCCCTCTCAACTACTAAAACCCTACATGCACCGCCCCCAAACCCTAATCCTTCACTCTTCCTCTACGCACTCCGGGAAGGGTCTCTTTCATTCTCGTTCTCTCTCTTTTTTTTTTCTGCACAATATAGGGAAGGCGTAAGCTGTGTGGGTTTGGTCATGCACCATCACAGGCTCCTTCCTGTGGGAAATGTGTAGTGTACAAGCCCCCATGAGCTCCTCCTTTGTGGCTTGGTGTGTGGTCTTGGTCGTTGGGCTTTGACGCATCCTTAACCAGGTTCCATTTCAGGCTATTGTTTTTCACTGTATTAGCCCGCGGGTTCCCCTTTTTTTTGTTGTTTGCTTGGTCCTTGGTCTCGGCGCTTTTTGTCTGTGGCTGAGTGGTTAAGGTGTGTGCCTTGTTTGGGATGTCTCGTGACTTGGTATGAATTGTCAGTTGGTCCGTTGGTTTTTTTTTCTATCAGACGCAATAATGTGTGGCACAGTCGTGCCTTTGTGGGCTCTCCTTGGTGGTTGTGTGCCCTCGGTGGGTATGGGTATGGATGCGTTGTGCACAATTCTCTTTCCCCGTAGGCTTTTCTTCCTTGTGGTTTGTCGCTTGGTTTCTTAGCGCTCGGGTGCTAGTTTGTAATGAGTCATGTGGCTCCTTGTGGGCTTTCTTGTTAGCGATTTGTGATTTTTTTGTTGTTTACCGGTCACAGGTTCAAAAACCATGAGCCCGCACCTTCTTCTTTTTTTAAAACAATTTGGCTGGGCATGTGTAGTGCAATGCCTGCGGGCTTGGTGTTATCCTACTAGTTGTGTGCTGGTGCACTGGATGCGTAGTGCATGATATATGCCCCTTTGTGGGATCCCTCCTTGGGTGCCTTGTGTATGTTATCCCGTGACTTGGTATGAGATGTGATTTCATTGGATGTTCGAGCCCTCGGTCATATGCTTACCGCTTGTCATGTGGAATGGAAGGGCTTGGTGCTCAACTATGGGGTTTTTCACTTAATGTGTGGACTTGTATGACTCGAACGTGATGCGAAAGAGACTTGTGGGATCTTCCCTTGGCATTCGGTGCTTAAGTTATTAGATGCATAGAACACTATAGCACTAATCGTGGGATCCTTCATGGTGTCTTAGTGTTCAGTTTGAGCCTCATCTTGCAGCAATTTCATGAGACAAATAAAAGATTCTTGAATAAGAATATTGTCGCACAGGAAAGGTTAAGCTTCCGCTACTGGTACTCGCGAAAGCCAATAAGAGGAGAAGCCTCCTCGTCCTGCCGCAATTCATAACCGAGTTTGCTAAAGAGAGGCCTGAGCGTTGCGGAGAGGTTGTCCATACGGCCATGAGGCAGAGGTTCCTGCACTCTGACATGCCTGCAACCATCTTCTTCATCTTTCGACGGAATCTTTGGACTACTATAACTGAGAACACCCATTTTTTGGTACTCCATCTCATTCAGCCTGCAACCACGGTGTTTTCCTCCACTTCTCCTCCTCTTCAGTAATTATAGGTATGGAGGTCCCTTCAAAATATTCTACAGGAGAGAACGAAAAAATGAGAATCAGTAGCCCATCGTCATCCCCTTCTCTGGCTTCCAGGACATGTGACTTGCCTTTGCCGCGATCCTTGGTGTAGCTCTCGGTTGGGTGCTAAGTGAAAACACATTTTTATCCTTAAATTTTTTGTTTGTTTTATATTTATTTTATATAAGGTATATGGAATGGAAGGGATTGGTGCTTATTAGCGGCTTTGGTGATTTATGTATGTTGGTTTTGTTCTCGAAAAGTGGACTTGGAGTTTGACATGGTTTAGTATGTTTACGTTTAGACTAGGTCACTTGTGTGAACACCTTTTTGTTTTCATTATTTATATTTATTTGTATATTTATATTTTTTATATATAGTTTAAATAAATCTTTTATATATGTCTATTTATATACAGTTATTTATACCTCTGTTTAGAAGTTCAAGAGCAGAGCATAATTATTTGGGAAGCATTATGTATATATATATATATATATATATATAGAGAGAGAGAGAGAGATCTGCATATATACTAAAAAACAATCGTGTGCTTGGCTTCTAGGTTAGGTGGAGTTGATTGTCTGCTTGGCTTGCAGGTTAGGTGGAGTTGGAGCTTGGTCCTCAGGCCAAGATTTATAAGTTTTCCTTAAATATATTATTTATACCCCTGGTTGTTTATGTTTATATCACCCTTTCAAAGTATTTTACCGGTATAGGCCAACGAGTTTTAAAGTTTTAGGGGGGGTTTCATGCAGCTTTTCAAGGTTGTTTGATTGACACATATCATAGCTTTCAGTCAAGAGTCAAGAGGATGGGTGGGTAGGTAGGCCCTTGGCTCCAGATTTTAAACTAAAGCTCGGATACCATGTGTAAGGATCTCTTCAAACAAAGCCTTACAAAACAAAACAAAAAATGATTAAATAAATGCTATCCTAACATTTTCACAATTTCATAACCAACATATAACCATTCAGCTTAAATAAAATTTATGAACATATCATAATAAATTATATAACACAACAGAAAAATGAAAATACATACCTCTAATTGATGCTACTGTTGTTCTCCAGCCCTACCTAATGCTCTGCCCAAATTCTCCAACACTGCCTGATGATCTACCCAAAACCGTCTAACCACCCAACCAACTAGGAACAGAGCCTCTTCGGCTCCCTAGCTCCAGGATTCTGTAATGATTTCTAGACCCGGAGCCCAAAACTCCTAGCAACAGGTGTCCCCTATCTCAGTCCTACCACAATATTCTCCAACCAAAAACCATTAATACAGTCTCCCAATCTCCCCAGAAGTAAAAATGCCCATTACAATCTCCTAATCTCAAAATAATGCTCCCATCCCAAAACTCCCCTTCTCTCGGGTGTTTTCCCCCTCATATCCTCCTTTATCCTTTCCCCCCATTCACCGCCTTCTTCCTTTCATTACGACTCACCCACCTTATCCTTCCATTCAATTCCAACCACCTTATCCGTCCATTCAATGCCAACCACCTTATCCCTTCCTCCTTAATGGTTCCATCATTCGATATGTTAAGTTTTCATTCAATAAATTAAAATTTATTAAACTTAAATTCATTAACCAAATATTTAATGAGTTAATTGATTAATTGATTAATTAATTAATATACATTAAACAATTAATAATTCAGGACAATTAATTAATTAAACTTAATATACCTTAAACAATTATTTAAATAAGACAATTAATTATTTAACTAGGGTTGTTACATGGTGAAGGAGAGATTGATCATCCATTATCTTTTGCTAGTAGGAAGCTATCAATTGCAGAGGTTAACTACACCACCACTAAACGAGAAGGGTTAGCCATGGTGTACACATTTCAGAAGTTTCTCCACTACTTGTTGGGAAGATACTTTAAAATGTGTATTGATCACTCCGCACTAAAATACCTAGTCAACAGGCCAGTGTTGGGCGAACGAATATGCATATGGATTATGCTATTTCAAGAATATGACTTTGAGATCATAGTCAAGCTAGGAAGAACGAACAAAGGTCCTGATCACTTGTCAAGGTTGGAACATGGAGAAGAGCCCACTAGTTTGGAGGACACACTGTCAGATGCACAACTGGTAGCCATTAGAAAGATTGATGAGCACTTCGCAGAGATAGTCATGTTCCTATAAAAAAGAATGGCACCTAGTGAGTACACAATTCCTCAGAAGAAACAACTAGTAGTGCATGTGGCAGAAGCAATACTCCTCTGCTGGAAAAATCATGATCTTCTGATCATGAGCTCCTCTTCTCCAATGCTGAAATCCACCTGGATCCCAAACTTTCCCTTGGAGTTGTCCATCTACTCCTCTACTTCGCTATTGTTGTTGTTGCTTCCCTGCTGCTCTTGTAGGCTCCCTTCTACTCAGCTTCTCATTGCTGGCAGTCTCTGCTGTTGAACTCAACATTAGCCTTATGATATGTTCAATTACCTCATCCAGCTACTCCAGTGGCTGGCTCTTTGTATGCAATCTTCTCTGCGGCACTTCTTCCTCCTTATCAGTGGGTAGATCTACCTGATCTCCCATGCGGTCTTTATTTACCTTTGTGGCACTGAGTGGCCACTCTATTGTAGACTCCAATTCTACAGCCTCCTCACTGAATTTCTTCTCAACTTCTTCATGTGGTAGTTCTGTTGCTTCCATTTCTCCTCTTGGCATACTTCCAGCTTCTTCCAGCTTCTCCCTAGGCTAGTATGTTCCACTACCTGCTTCCAACTTAGCATGTTGGATGTGAAAACTTTGCACTATCACCCTCCTTTCCAGGGCTTCCAGTTCTTCACACATGTCAGCAAAATCCATGTTGTCTACTTCCTCTTCTTCTTCTTCTTCTTTTGCAGCTTCCAGTACTACAGTGATTTCCTCTGCAGCTTCCTGGATGAAAATTTTCAGCCATTTTATTGAATGCTCATCTTCTACTTCTTGGGCAAACATTAGTGTCTGCTCCATTTCTTTCTCCATGACAGTTTCTGCTGGCTGTCCTCCTATTGTTGCTGCATCCACAACACATGCTCTGGCCTCAACTGGGTTTCTTGGTAGGAACACTTCTATTCCTCCAATGATCATAATTCTCTTCTGATTCTCTCCTGTCATCACTCCTTGTTGATCTGAACTCTCCTTTGAGTTCATGAGACTTTCGGACAATCTCATCTCTTTCCCCTTGCCCACCTAGCAATTTGGGAATTTTTTGTTGTCCACCTGGCAGTCTATGAGATCGCTTGATCCCATGTCATTTCCCACTTGGCAATATCAAATTTCACCACTGCCCCCTTGGCAGTATGCGAGACCTTCCTCTGATCTCTTTCCATCTCCCACCTGTCAACTTGAAATTCCACTTCTGCCCACCTGGAAGTTTATGAGATCCTCTATTAATCTCATATGATTGCCTACCTGGCAATATGAATTTCCATGGTTTTCCTCCTGACAGTCTATGATATCCTCCAATGATCTCATTTCATTGCTCACCTGGCAATTCAAAAATTCATCCCTACCCTCCTAGCAGTTTATGAGATCTGAAACTAATCTCTCTTCCTCATCAATGAGGGATTCTCCAACTTCTGGCTCACAGATGCAAACCAGCTCTGTGTCACTGAGGATTTCAACATACCTTAGCCACTTCCTCAACTCTTGTTGTTGTTTCCTGGCCAACAACTTTTGAACAAGCCATTTGGATTTCCTGTTCAGAGGCCATTCGTACATCCAGTGTACTTTTGCCTCCTTTTGCATCTTCAATGTCAGTTGTTCCATTCTCTCCCTTATCTCAGTGAGTTCTTTTTCAATCTATTATTTATTCATCTGCTGGTGGTATCCTCTTCCACCACGTTCATGTCCTTCAATGGCCATTTTCATCTTTCACCTTCCCTCCTGGCAAGCGTATGGATCACTCTACATCTGAGAGCATCTCCTCGTCCTCCCACAACTCGCCTGGCTATCTATCATTTGTTTCACACATTGCAACAATCACCATAGAGAATCAACACTCTATATTCCTTCTTCACCTATTGTCTCCTTCGCCTGAAGTCTACAGACGAAAATATCATCTTTGATACCACTTGGTGTAGACCCCCTACCTCGGCAGGGTCCACTAACCTCTCAGTCTCTGGACCGTTCTTCTTATGAGATGAAATATCTCTTTGGGCTCCTGTTGGAACCCTTTGAACAAATCCACAGGTCCATTTTTCCTCTCACACGGGCCTTGAGAAAACCTATGCACGTGCTCACCTTCCAACGCTCTTCTTTGTTCTGAACCAACACGCCTTTCACATTTCGAGGTTTCGAGATTCCTGCATGCGAGCTCTCCTAGGATCCTTGTCCTTCCAACTCCTAGTATACAAAAAATTGAAAAGGGATTAATGACAAAGTGCTACCAGCCTTTTGCGATTCAGGATTTCGCGATTTTGGTTGCAAATATTTTTGGTCCTTCAAACTCCCGTGTCCCAAAATGCTGAAATCTACCCATGACCACGGTCCACTTTTTGAGATTTTGAAATCCATGATTTCGTGATTCCGACTCTAGACCGTTCTTGGTCCTTCAACCTCCTGGGTCCCGAAATTCCAAAATACTACCCCTTGAGAGAACCTTTTGGGGTTTTCCCCGAACCTTGACCACTCACCACGTGTCCCCTAGATGAACGGTCCTGATGCTTTTGAAATGTCATGAGTTAGGACTTCTTGTCTCACGACTCCTTCTCCTCTAACTCCTGGTGTATGAAACATCGAAAAGGGATTGGATATTTGACACCTGGCCTCCAAAATGGACAGCCCTGATGCTTTCGGGACTTGACAAGTCCTCTTCCCTCTGTTGTTACGAGGATTAAACCCCTCACACCTCCTTCCGGATCCAATGACTATCGGTCCTTGGTGCTAGATATGACGACATAGATCCTTCTTCTTGTGCACCTCCCAGGGACTCAACCCTATGCACGTATCCTTGATCCAGTGGCTCTCAGGCCACTGTGCTCCAGATTTGACGGCTGGCGCGATTTCGCGAACCAGAAGTTCGCGATGCAGCTACTCCAAAATCCCTTGCCGCTCCAAACCCTGAACTCCAAAATAGCAAAATTCAACACCTTAGAGTGTTGGAAGACACTTGGCCTTAATATCCTCGCTACTCTGGAAGATCCAATTATTCTCGCAGCTTCGACACTTCTTCCACGAAGTGTCTCCACCTTCCATTTCAACTGCTCTCCTGCATGACCTCTGAGAGGTTAAACTCTTTGCACCTTCGCCTGATCCAACAGTTGTCGGGTATTGGCACTAGATCTGATGGTTCGGATTTTCCTTCCTTACATTCTCTCCTCCTGAGCTTTCTTGGCTTTTTGACTCAAAAGATTTTCTAAGTCTCGAAGGTCTCGACCTTTGACTCCTCCACTTGCGAGCCCAGTTCCTTTGGGTCTCATCTGCGTTATAGAAACATTGTCCCTCCTGAGCTTTGTCAACTCAGAAACCTTGAAAGGTTTTCTCTGTGCGCGTTCTTATTGCGCTTTCTCTTCTGAGCTTATGGACATAGAAAAAGTCCGCTCGTGCACACTCCTGGTGCTCCTCAGATTTCGAATAACACAAATTCGAGTTCGTTTCTTGGAAAGAAATGCCTCACACCCTCCTGGCATTCTTCTGCTCGATGCACACCTTGCAGAGCCTACAGAGTATTCAACAACCCCGTGAGTGTCTTCTCTTCGACACCTCCCTTTCCTTAGAACTTGAAATAGAGTTCTCTGGTGCACTCTATGCACTCACTCAATTCCCTCTTGGTAGAGCTCTACAGAACCTCCAGTAGTTATGTCTTCCTTGAACTCGAAACAAATTTCCTTCCTGTGCACTCCTTGCACCTCTGCTAATGAAGGTTCAACGTTATCCCTCTTGAGATTTCCTGAGGTTACCTCACCTTTGTCAACGCATACCTTGTGGAATATGTGCACTCCTTGCACTTGGAAACTCAAAGACAAGAAGAAATTGAAACTTCTGAATTACTTCACCAGTTATGCATTTAAAACATGAAATGCATAAAAACATGCAAACACATACAAGCAATTCATGACAGGAAAAACTGCTCTTCTATTAATTCAAAACTGCCTATACAAGGTGTTTACAAAGGTTGGATTGTAACAAGTCTCAACTCTCTCTCTCTCGATACCTCTCTACTCTGGTCTCTCCTCCTAACTCTCTACTCTAATTTATTTTTTTACAAACTGAGGACTCCCATGAGCGTATCCTCAACCACCATCTATGAGCTATCGTTATCACTAAGCAACTCCTACAGCTACATTACATAAATGGATGTCGTGGACCTGACTGATCTGGACTTAGCTGCAGGTAACCATTAAAGGAAACCTCAACCACTACATGTACAAAGGCATGGTCTGGCATTACAAGCCTTACAACATTTATTGAAATTTTGAATTTCAAAATTGGGAGGGCTGCGCCTCTCAATTTCTCCACTAAATGTGTGTTGGATGTGCTGGCTGGATGGCATGCTACTGACATGGAGTGATGATCCTACATCAGCACACTACATGCTTCTCACTTATAGCTGGACATCTATACAAGATGGGACCTGATGAGATATTAAGAAGATGTGTTATGGAGGTAGAACAAACATTGATCCTCACAGAAGCTCATGAAGGCATCACAGGAGGACATTATGCATGGAAAGCAAGTACATAGAAGGTTATGAGAGATGGCCTTTGGTGGCCTACCTTACACAGAGATGCTAAAAACTATTCTAAAGCCTGCGATGTATGCCAAAGAGTTGGAAAACCTTCCTGAAGGGATGAAATTCCATTAGCACCACAATTGACCCTACAAGCATTTGAGAAATGGGCCATTGACTTCGTGGGACCTATAAACCCACCAGGAAAGTGCACAGGAGCAAGGTACATCATCACTGCGACAGAATACTTGACCATATGGGTTGAAGAAAGAGAATTTAAGGACTGTAGTGAAACCACAGCTGTACGCTTCATATTTGATGACATCATAACCTGGTTTGGATGCCCCAAGATCCTTATGAGTGATCAAGGCACACATTTCATAAATAAGACTTATGAAGCCTTGACTGAGGAATTTGCAGTCCACTATCAGAAGAGAACACCTTACCATCCACAATGAAATGGGACAGTGGAAGCATTCAACAAGATCTTGGAGACAACACTAACCAATATTTGGAGTGTGAATAGGGATGACTGGGATTTAAGAGTACCAGCAGTACTTTGGGCCTATAGAACCACTTGCAAGAAGTTAACAATGCAGACCCCCTTCAAGTTGGTTTATGGTCTCAAATTTGTTGTTCCAATGGAATACTTGGTGCCAATATTAATAATTGTCGACTTTACAGATATGGATGACACTGGCGTTGTTCAAGAGAGGATTTCACAGTTGGTTGAACTAGAGGAATATATATTTGTTGCAGGATTCCATCAACAAGTACAAAAGGAAAGAGAGAAGGCCTACCATGACAGGCACATCAAAAAGAAGGCATTTAAACAAGGTGATTTTGTACTGGTATACGAAAATAAGTTTAGCAAACATCCTCGAAAGTTCAGAACACATTGGATCGGACCATATGACATCGCTCATGTTACAAAAGGAGGATTTGCGCAGTTGAAGACTTTAAAGGGAGAGTGGAAGGAAGGATTAGTGAATGGGAATCGGCTGAAGTTGTACTATCACAACCAACTTCCTTGCAGCTCTCAGTAGAAGCATAAGGAAAAGGATCTAGGTACCAGGTGTCGTTGAAACTAGGTACCAGACATAGAAAAGACAGTCTACATAAGGAGGAAAAGGAGGCACAGAGTAGAAAGCAAAGGCTACTCTACACGGTATGAAGTCAAAGTAAAATAGAAGAATCAAATCTGAAGTGCCTCGGGGTGAGTCACAGGTGAGTTTTGGGGGCCTATTGGTGCTTGGTTATGGAAGGGAGCGAAGATCAAGGAAGAAAAGGTGAAATGTGAACTACGCGGAAGACACAGTGACTATTACTAGGTCGAAGTGAGAAAAAGAGCAGAAAAGATGGAGAAAACTCGAGAAAGAAAGTTGTTGGATGAGGAGATCGAGGATGATAGATTAGCAAGGAAGAAGGATCGTGGAAAAATCAGCAAGTGGAAAAATCCATCGTTAGATGCTTTGGAGCACCACGCGAGAAGGAAGGAAAGACAGGGTGGATAAGCCCTGAAAACATGGGTCAAGTTGACCTAGGGTTTAGACACCTAGGGTTTTGGTATCTAGGATTTTTACACCTAATCTTTGGCTTAAGGATGTTGGTGAGCTATTGTAATGTATAAATAAAGGTCAAGAGGACCTGGGTTGAGTTTTTGTTGTCATTATTACCAGACTCGATCTAGTTGTTGTTGGTATGATTGTTGTTGTTATTTGAGAGAAGTACTAAGAGTGAGAGCCTTCTCAGATTGTAATATCTTCAGCTGGGTGTGAAGATCAACCCTGCAGCTAGGTGCACAGTAAGGGGGAGAGATACAGAGAAGAGAGATATCTACCGGTTAAGAGTGCATATCAGAACTGTATGCTTTCATCTTAATACATTATAAAGAACAGTTCTATGGACATATCCCTAGAGAGAGGGTGAACCATCTATATATGTCTTGTGTGTGTGACTGATGTTGTGTTATTTTTCCTTGAGATATTGTTATTGCATTTTTGTGATAGATATGATAGGTGTATGGAGTAGATCTAAGATGATAAGTGATATATGCATGCTTTATTTTTCTGGTATAGGATCCACTTGATATTCCCCTTGGTTGTAGACACTTTTGTCCTGCAACCCCCCCATAGTTTCTTTGGGTGAGACTACATCTGCTTCGTAGGTGTAGCCGAAAGGGCCAGTAGTTAGGTCTTGGTGGTGCACTCTTAGAGCTGAACCCTGGGTCTACCCCTGTGCCAAAAATATCCAAAACACTTCACCCTACGTGCTCACAATTTGACATCGGAAGGAATGAAGAGGATAAAAGAATCACTCAGAAAACCGCAATTGTCGAATGTCGATCTTCACCGGTATCGGTGAAAGGAAGTTTTGTTTCACGACAAGTCTCACATAGGAAAATCATCGGTAGTCAATCCCCTTCGGCATTGGAAAAAGGATAATTCATTAAACGTTAAGAAATAAGGAAACAATATCTTTGATAGCCGATACCTTACGTGCTTGTTAGAATCAGAGAAAATCGAATCGCTACGAAAATTCTGACCACACTAAATTTTTTTCTCCGATCACCAATTCTCGAAGTGTTTCGGCATTAGGAGTATTTTGAGGAAGCTAATATCAAAAGACACGCGATAGCCTTATCCTCGATTTTTGACCCCTGATATATTTTCGACATCAACAATCCCAGGCTTAGTTTAGAACACACAACTTGAGGAAAGTCCTGACTCCGACTAATACTCGCGAGTTAATTCACCGGTCTTCAAAGCCATGTGTCCCAAGCCATTTTCTCCACGTTGTCACCGTATGATGAAATCGATCAGCACCAAAGGTTTTTCACAGAAGAATATCAATGAAAACATCCATAGCACATCCCCGATCCCCGATCCACCCACTGAAAAAGCAACACGATGGGAAATTTTAGCGCTAGATACGTTTAGATTTAGATCATTTAAGGGACCAGTTAATTCAAAATATCACATTAGTTTCTACTTCGTGTGTGAATCAAAAGGCCATTTGGAATTACCAATAGAACACATCACCCTCTGCACCTCCCCCATCAACCCACAATGAATCAAATTGCAAAGATTCGGCGGTAGATTTGTTTGAATTTCAATCATCACCCGAATTAATTGGTTGATACGACGCGATAAGTTATTCCCAATTTAAATTCTATTGAGCCATTGTAAATGAAACCATTCTGACTGCAAAGGAGTTTCATAGCATCCATAGGAGCGAAACAAACAATTCAAAGCATCTAAGATTCTGTGAGTATCAAATAACTAGTTAGCAAGCTTTATAGGTATGTACTAGTCTGGATTTTTTGTGATTGCACTTCATATATGTATTTTATGCAGTGTTTCATTGTACGCAGTCTATAAATGATTTGTTTCGATTGCAGGAACAATGCCTCCAATAAAACCAACCACCAAGTGATCTCTAAGAGCGTCAAAGCTAAAGGAACCAGAGGTAGGAGAAGGCTCTTCTCCATCGACCGTAAAACAATTAGAATTTTCTCCAAGGCTAGAACCAGTCATCAAGACATCTACCAAGAAGGTTTTCACTCAACCTCTAGCCTTTGGAGATGTGGAGGAAATCACATGGACCAAAGAGGTACTCTCGCACTGGGGAGAAGTTTTCAAGAAGATCAACTGAGAAGAATTCCCAAAATATATCCCACACAGCGACATCGGTATGAGAAATATCGACAATTAATTTTTTCTGAATATTTGAAGATCGTACCTGCACATGGTGGCAAGAAGAACTCCATAGTTCCCCTCCATAGAACTCATGAAGTGTCTCATCAACCACACGAACACACAATTTTTTTTTATTAAAGATGTTAATGGCGAGTGTGTTGGTTTTTTCTTTCCGGTAGAGGTGCAAAGTTACTACAAGCTTAGAGACCCAGAGGAGCGTCTAAACATCGATTTCGTCATAAATTTCTATGAGCGCCAGGACACCACATGGATGATGGCTTCATGGTGGAGAGAAGATAAAATATACACTAATCAGACCTCTGGTTGTTACCAAACGACCAACTTAAGGGAGTTGTATATCTATATAATGGCTCTCATCTGTCGGTTATATGGGGAGAAAGATTGTTCCAGGTTTTCAGAGGCATGGATTCCTCTATCTTACAAAGTGGCAATTTTCGAGAGAATTTTCAACTGGGGAGCCATCATTTCAAAGAAGTTGAGCATCTGCATACAACAGGCTCAGACGTTGAAATAAGGAGAGACTCCATCCTTCTACATGGCTTCGTATTTACTGGACATCATGTGAACCAGAAATGTATTTGTCACCATGAACTTCAGCTGGAACACCTCAGAACTCCTAGTCCATGTTTACTTCATCATTTTATGGGAGAACAGGTACAAAATATCCTACTCCCTCATAAGTGATGAATTCGTTGTGCGCATTCAATTTATTCTTTTCAAGAAAGAGTGTCTAAGGCTATCGGTTGTGGAAAAATAGGTGATAGCAAAGGTTGTCCACTGGTATCTAGATGAATGTGATACCTACATTAGGGTATTCAGGGCCACTAGATCACCTCATCTCCTACCAACACATGTCCCCTACCAGCTTGTTGTGGGGAAAATCTACTACCAAACCATCCTGCAAGGTTACAACGCTACCCTGGTGAAAGATAAGAAGCGGGAATTTATACCTTATGGATTTCATATAGGTTTCTACCTAGTAAACGACATTGCTCAAGCTAATAAGGAAGAATTGAGCCAATTGGAGTTATGATTCTAGACCGGTCGTTTCCGCAAGAACAAACCAAAGGGTCTAGTCTTGAAACATGCATCTCAAGTGTTGTCCTATTGGCCATACGCCCACGACAAGTTTGAAGATAATTTATTCATGGAAAATGTTAAGGATTGGGATGAATTAGTTGCAAGGATGGTTGACCCTAAGATGACCAGGTTCAAATCCATGAGCCTGGATGAACATGAAACAATCCTAGAACAATTGACTCGAGGGGCCCTCGGGGCTAGAGAATAAATGATAGTGGTTGAAGCAATAGTTCCCAGGCAGTGCCTGAACTAGCAAATATTCCTAAGGTATCCCTGGTGCAAAGAAGAGGTCTCCCCAAGGCTCAAGATGCACATGAAATTCATTTACTCTTGTTAGAACATGCACAACGAATAATTGATTAGTTGTAAGATGACCCAAACATCCTAAATGTGACAAGGCTCCCTGTCAACGAATCGGATGAAAGATAGACAGGCCCAAGAGACCCTGAATTCATAGACCTTGATCAAATTATTGGGTTAGACGACCCTGAATTCACAACTCCACCAGCCAGATCATCGATAGGTGTTTCGTCTCATCCAGAGAGAATTGGAACATCAGGGAGGACTAGTGCATCAAACCCCTTAAGTGAGATAATAAATATCTATGATGATGATGAGAGTCCAGAAGTATCTCTTGTGACCCCTGTACATATCGAAGAAGAAAAGGGACAAGATAATACATCTTCCCCTGTTCCCGATGCCCAAATTAAAGAGGTTCCACGGAAAAAACAAGAAGCCAAGAGTGTCCTAGACATTGATTTGTCTAATGCACCGAAAACCCAAGCGGGCAGTCCGAAGGATGATCTAGGGTCAAACGAACCAAAGGAAATATCTCCATAGCAGAAAATCGATGTCTCAATGGTCGATGATCAAGTAAGTACCGAGCCTACCCCTGACGCCTCTATTTCAATCAGTATTGTTGTCATCCTTATACATTCCTAGGGTAACGTGGAAGAAACCTTCAATCTACTTGGTGTGTCCTTGGGGGAAAGTCTTGAGTCAAGGTGTTGTCACCTGATCCTCAAATCCTCCGTCTAGGCCAACTCCTAGCAAAGCCAAGGGTGGTAGTCCCTATAAAACTAAATCTAAGGTTTTTCTAAACTAAGAAAGGAAAAACACTCAATCTAGGAGTTTATTACTTGAAAATAAAATTAGATCATTCAACACTTAGCATTTATCATCATAAAAAATAATTTTCTCATCAGACATTCATAAATCAAAAGGATACAACATCTGGAAGACTTAAGATCATAAAAGAAAGTTAGACAAGATTCATACGTGTAACTGCTCACATAAGATAAATAAATGTACTTTTTAACCATTGCCTTAAAAGGATTTGTGGGCAGTGTAGATCAAAGATTTTATTAAGGTAAAATTTGTATTTAATTAGTAAGAGTGTTTGGCCCCTTTGGAGGGTAGCTCTTTGCTTCGACTTGTTGAAAGTTTATCGAAACCCAATGGTGTCACCAGTAAACTCACCAAAATCATTGGATGTACAACATATTAAACTGTCTTACTTCGCAGGTCACTTTTAGGCCTTTTCCTCCCAATGAACTAACAACTTCAGAGATTGCCCAGCAAGGTTCAATTACTTGAATAAAGATTGAAAAGGATAAATCACACCATGCTTTGTAAGTGAAGATCTTGCACAAACACTTGAAAATAGAGAAATGAATTTCAACAATTAAGTTTAAGTACCCTGCTCTGTAGTTGAGAACAAGATTTACAGGATACTTTTAGAAATTTGAATATTGTTGCAAGGAAAGGAACTTGAAATAAAAAACTAACTAAACATGAATGATAGATTTTAAGACTTAGTTGACATGCATGAAAATTTAGAGTGTTGTAGTGTGTTTGATGTATTTGACTTGTGTATTTGATTACTAGATTTTAAGCAAGCATCAAAAAAGAGAAACCAACCCACAACACAAATCCCCCTAACAAGGATGAAGAAACTAGGCACAAATGGGTCGCTTTATTGCACTATTACAACGGAGAACCAATGTTCTCTTTAATCCTTTAGATTCTTTAGAAATAAAGGGATCCTTATAATTGGATCATTTAGAGGAATACAAGAAATATAGAAAAAGGAAAATTTCGTTGGACGAAGATAAAACCCCCCAGGGTCCCCAAGAGCCTTGATTTTCGAAAAATTGGCAGAATATCCTCTTGAACCTGTATTTTCTGCAATAAAACAACAATTAAATAAAGTTATAAAGTTATGAGAAAAGATTTAAAACAATTAAAAAAATTATCAAAAATTTTGGAAAATTTTGGAAAATTTTCTGTTGGTCACTATAATTGCTTAATTAATTTCAAACAACCAAGTGAAACATAAATTATCAACCCAGGGAAGTCTTTTGTTTCAAAGGTAGTTGCGCACTGTATATGCTCAATTCCAAAAGCACTTAGTGTTGT
>SNQJ01S0067595.1:39081-64531 GCA_010110895.2 Picea sitchensis | reverse complement strand
TTAAGCATGAAATAATGAGAAAGGACGTTGTATACCTTGGAATGATCGGATGAAATGATAGTATAAGTCAAAATGCAGGTGATGAAGGGTAAAATAATAGCAAAAAGTATGGGCAAAAAGGGTACAATATGTGGTCCTAACATTTTCCAAGGCAAAATGCAATTTTTTTAGGCCTTTTGGGCAGTTTGCATGGACCAAACTTAGGCTCCTTTGAATGAATATCTTTTCTGTTTTAAAACATAAAACATAAGGCAACCAACTATCTTTATAAACAACTTAAAACAAACAAAAAATTTGATCTAAGTTCTAGGTGAAAAGACCATATAAATTGCTTCAAACTTGCCTAGATCTATCCTTTGAAATTGACAAATTATAGCTTAGATCTAGAAAAACATACATGCAGAATTTAGATGTATAAAATTGAAATTTAGAGTCATTCCAGGCAACATGCAATTAAAATATATATATATGGGGAAAGAAAGTTTATCGATTTTTCCGGAGTTTCTGCCTGAGCCTGGAACTTTTGGGCTATGGGGTTCTCTTGATGTGAAGCAGAGGGAGCTTGATATTTAAATTTCTTGGATGATGACGGTTGAAACAATCACCTATCGATCCTCCAAGCTTGAGGAACCTACAACTATACACTTCAATCCTGCAAAAAAAATATTAAAGGTCTTCCCTACACAACACAGCTCACACATGCATGTTAATTTAACCGAAAATAAAACATGTAATATAAAAGTCTGTGAAATAAAGAAGCAATAAGATAAATCAAGCTAGATTAATATTACCCTATTATATGATAGCATACCTACAAGTATTTAGAAATTAACCAAAAAAATGAAATGTAAGATATAGATTACCTCATGAAGACAATTGCATTTAAATCAAAGAATCCACACATTTGAGTCCACACCAAAATAGCTCCAAAGTATTTATTATTCCAAATGATTACAGCAGTATTAAAATAGCTTTCCCAATACTGAACTAACTTGAGGAGAGGTCAACCCTTTCTTATATAGAATTTGAGGTGACAATTCCTAAGTGACCATGCGCTAAGGTTAGGTTTAGGGTTTCGATAATGCATGGGTGAATGAGGGAGTGGCGCACTAGTGAATGGGTAGATGCCTGGGAGTGAATAGGAGATGAGTGTAGTGGATGTGGAGTGATGGAGGGTAATTTGGAGTGAAGGCGAGTGATGGGAGGTAAGAGTGGGAGTGAGGGGGAGTGAAGGTTTAGTTAGGGAATGTGTGGGCCCTTTAGGAGATGTGCCATGCTCTAGGAATGTGCCACCTATGAGAAGGGGTCGAGTTCCCACATTAGGATCTCCTCCTAACTCCATGTCACCTCAATCAAGTGGTCCCTACCTCATTTAAACTCGCCCAGGGCCTCCAGTCAACTAGGGACATGAAAAAACATGTCTCAATCATGTTCCCCAATTCTCCTAAAATTTAGGAGATTAATTTAATTATCCCTTTTCCGTATTTTTTGAGTAATTTTGATTTTTTAGTGATAATAATCACTTTTTTCCTCGAAAGATGGGAAATAGGCATTTACATGGTGTTTTGGACTAGAAAACGACTGTAAATATGACATCTCACAATGTTTGATGCCACATTTTTTACATTTATTGACTCAGAATTAATAAATTCTAATTTTGTGGGAATTTAATTAACTCACTAAAAACATAAAAAAAAACTATCAAACCTAGCTTTAATTTCCAGATGACTCAATCAATATGTCCTAGTATGATCTTATATACATTTATACACTAGACATTGGATTTTCCATGCCAAAACCTTCTTGCCATCACATACTCCAGCTTTGGAGCTTAGTCTTATGAGTGAAAAAACTTGGAAATTATTTAATTGCTCACTAAAGAAAGCAAAAAAAATAATTAACAAGTAGAAAAAAAACACTCCAAAGTATGTGCTCACTCCTGGTCTTGGGTGGCCAATAACCTTTTACAATATCTCATACTTAGGACATTTATTACAATGGTGGAAATGCAGAAAAAAAAGGTCGTTTACAAGACTGGCTAAACTCTGAACTCTGCAAATATGAGCATTGATTTCTCATTCTCTGCCAGCTCTTTACGAAATCCATCTTGTGCAAACTGGTGGATAGAAGGTACTCAAACCCCCGATGAGCGATAGAAATAAGTCGGGCCTTCAGAACACAAGGATGAAGTTCAAGAAGCTAGTCTTGAAGAAGTATATACCATCGGGAGTCTGGGGAATACACTTACCTATGGAGATCTGCAAATCCCCGAACCCATGGAAAAAGTAGCCAACATACATGCCATATCTTATGATTGGAAAAGGAAGGCTATCATATAGACAAGCAACAAGAAGGGGAGGATCACTTCATATCACTCCATCCTCATCACTACAAAGGAACATTTGATCAACACAGAGCATTATAAGATGTCTTAACTCATCGGCGCAGGGATGGAAATCACAGATGCCACCCTGGATAGAGCTAAGAGAGATGAAGAGGAGTTGGTCGATGCCCTGAAGGAATTGGAACATTTGCATCGCTTGGAGAAATATTATCAAGACACCACAAAGGTCGCGGTGTTCCTAAGGAGTGAATTCCAGGAGGCCTACAACAAGTTTACAAATGAGCGGAACCTATTCACTGCAAGGATAGTTGAGCTCTAGGAAGACACCCTCATGTCACTTGTGACATGAAAATATATGGAGTGGTGGTACGAGAAAGTGAAACAAGACGTGGAGAGGTTCGACTATGTCGGTGTGGTCCAACAGGGATGAGATACAGAAGAACATGACATTCGGGTATTAAAAGAGAGCGACCTCGATCGCATAAGTAAATTGACTGAGTATTGGGAAAAAATGACTAAAGAACCTCACCGAGAAATCCAAGAGAAATGGGCCAAGTGTGAGAAAACTGGATCAAGATCAATCGGGTGATGAAATACATCAGAATCCCTGAGTTTGGTAGACCCGATGACTTTGTTGACTTGCGTGACATAGTAAAGTCACAGACTGAGAAAGACTCATCGTGGGCCGAAGAAATAGCAAAGATGACAGACATGGCGCCAGGTCAAGTGTGACCGTTTATGGAGAACCTAATCAAAGCTCAGGCTATACTACAACAGTTAAGTGCCATTATAGTCAAGTATAGGGCACATGCGGTAGAGATACGAGAGATTCACTCAACCCTGATGTAACAAAATACATTCCCATATGACAACACCTACGAGGATCTATTCATCAAGTGGTCAGAGTACGAGAAGAGTCACCCTCCTAAGTGATATCTTGAGATGATTCTTAGAAAAACTCATAGGAGAGAATGCCATGCGGCAATTTTTTTTTTCTTATCTGCACTTTAGTTGTTATTTTTAGTTGTTTTTATGTTATAAATAAGAGCATTGACTGATTAGTTAGAGGTCAATGGTTGTTGCAAGAAACTCACATTTTTTGGTTTTGTTAAGAACTATTTCGAAGCTTCCTTTAATTGAGAAGTCCTTTTGGACCAGAGACAAGTCTGTGTTTTTCATCAAATGTGTGTATGATTGAATGTGGAAAAGAATTATTTCTTATTTCGTCTCACGAATGGATGGTGTAATGAGCAAGAGCTACTAAATCTACTGATAAGTTATCTGATGCAATGTTTTACAGCTCTTCCTTTAATGATGAAAATAAATCTTTGTTTTATTATTTGATTGATGATTAGAGTTGAGTGAATTATCTTACTTGCCATCATTTATCTCATGCATGTTTTCTTCTGATAATTTTTATCTAAGTCAGTAATCGGAATACTCACATGGTTAACATATTAGTACTAGGCATGCGGTACATGATCATGCCCTGCATGCTATATTAAAGGTTATCCTAAGCTTAGCCTCTTCTCCAGTAGTTAAACTTGTTCCAACTTTGTTACCTAGTTAGTTTATACCGACTTTCATCTTATATGGGTCCCACCTAGGAGAAAATACAAAAAAAAAAATGTCTGAATAGAAGGAGAGGCCTTCCCAAGGAAACTTAAATCCCATGGACTAAATTGGCCAGATCGCAAGATCTAGAGAACCATTCCACCATTAAATGCAACATAGTCTAATCGGGCCTCAGTGGCAGGTTTGGTTCCTACTGTTGAGTTAAAGGGATCTAGGACCCATCAACAAAATTGGCACTAGGATCCTAGTCAATGGCCAAGCCATGAAACAATATTTTCATTAATATATATATATATATGTGTGTGTGTTTATTTTTTATGCATCGATTTATCTTTTTGCATTTTTACTTTTTGCGATTGTGCTTCTGAGCTTTGAAATACTGTGTTTAGAAAAACAATGGTTGACCTCAAATCATGCGACATAGCGAACTCTCTTCCTAAATCGACACTCACATATGAACCCAAGAAATGTTGAGCAACCTGCGGTTGTTTCAAAGGATTCTCTATATAACCTGCACAAATGAACAACTTTGGAGAAATGTGGAAGTATCTACTTAGTGGTATAGTAAAATCTTAAAGGAAAGGCGGTAACCTGGAAAGGACTACATGTACCTCAGAGACAGAGCTAGTGAATTTCACCTTAAACACCTCATCTTTTTCAAATAACAGACGTCCTCCTCTCCCGCTCGCTCAGGGAATTCAGCCGAAATAAAAGCTAACTATATCAAATGAGTTCATAGTAGGAGAGGGTATGCAGATATATCTATAGGGGCTATGGATGCTTGTTGGTAGCAGAGCAAGGTTTGTGATGTCGAGGTGACTTCGTTGGGGCTATGGACGCTCCCTGACAGTGGAGCAACACTGTAGAAAATGAATGAGGGTAACTAAAAGGCCTAGTGCCAGTGAATGCTTTACTAGACTCTTTTCAAAAATGGCATGAGTCAAGGTTACAGGAAAAGAAGGAAGGATAAAGGTTAAAAAAACCCATAGGCAGGCCCAGATGCATCCACCGGGGAAACTCCAAATGCAAGGGTAAAAGAAGCTCTAATGAAAACCATATAATTTCCTAATAATCTTTTGCATCAGCCAAGCCCGAGGAAGGAACAAATTTTCTTATTTCGCCCAATAAGTTTTCATTTGTTGAGAACTCAACACACCCTAAAAAATCCTATGTCAACTTTTTACTTTTTGGGTACCACTTAACTTTTGCATTGTCTGAATTTGATTTTCTTTTGAAAAAAAATTTGTCCTTGCTTGTTCTCTTATCCCTCATCAAATTTTCATTTTGTTTAACTCTTGAAAATCCATGAACTAAAAGGGATTAGTGCTTAAGTAAGGAATAGACAACCAAAACAATTCACCCGATGTGCTCACAATTCACAATCGGAAGGAATTAAGAGGAGAAAAGAATCACTCGGAAAACCTCAATCGTCAAATGTCGATCTTCACCGGTATCGGTGAAAGGAATTTTTGTTTCAAAACAAGTATCGCATATGAAAATCACAGATATCTAATCCCTTTGGCATCGGAAAAAGGCGAAGGAAGTAAAAATTAAGGAAGAAGGAAACAATATCATCGATAGTCAATACCCAGCGTGCTTGTTGGAATCAGAGAAAACCGAATCGATACGAACATTCTAGCCACACTAAAGTTTTTTCTCCGATCATCAATTCCCGAAGCATTTTGGCATCACAAGTCTTTTGAGGAAGCTAATCTGAAAATACACGGGATAGGTTTATCTCCTATTTTTGACCCGCGATATAGTTTCAGCATCGACGATCCCAAGCTTAGTTTAGAACGCACAACGTGAAGAAAGTCTCGAATCCGACTAATACTCGCGAGTTAAGTCATCAGTCTTCAAAGCCACGTGTCCCGAGCTAGTTTTTCCACATCAACACCATACGATGAAATCGATCGGCATAGGAGAATTTTCGCAAAAGAATATTAATGAAAACATTCATATCACATCCCCGATCCCCAATCTGCCCACTAAGAAAGAGACACGATGGGACGTTTTAGCGCTAGATACGTTTAGATTTGGAGCATTTAAGGGACTGATTAATTCCAAATATCACATTAGTTTCTACTTCGTGTGTGAATCAAAAGGCCGTTTTAAATTACTGATACAACACATCACCCTCTGCGCCTCCGCCGTCAACCCATGATGAATTGAATTGCAGTGATTTGGCGGTAGATTTGTTTGAATTTCACTCATCACCCAATTTAATTGGTTGATACAACACGGTAATTTATTCCCCATTTAAACTCTCTTGAGCCATTGTAAACAAAACCATTATGTGCGCAAAGGAGTTTCAAAGCATCCATATGAGCGAAACGAGAAATTCAAAGAAGCCAAGATTCTATGAGTATCAAATTACTAGTTAGAAATCTTTACAGGTATCTACCATTTTGGATTTTTTGTGCTTACACTTCATATATGTATTTTATCCAGTGTTTCTCTGTACACAGTCTCTAAATGATTTGTTTCAATTGCAGGAACAATGCCTCCAAGAAAACAAACCACCAGGCGATCTCTGAGAGCATCGAAGATAAATGAACCAGAGGTAGGAGAAGGCTCTTCCCCAACGGATGCAAAACAATTAGAATTTGATTCAAGGCTGAAACTAGTAATCATGACATCTACCAAGAAGGTTTTCACTCAACCTTAGTCCTTTGGAGACACGGAGGAAAGCACAGGGACCAAGGTGGTACTCCTGCACTGGGGATAACTTTTCAAGAAGATTAGCCAAGAAGAATTCCCAGAATATATCCCGCACAATGGCCCCCATATGAGAAAGATCAACGATGAAGTTTTTTCGAATATTCGAAGATCGTACCTGCACATGGTGGCAAGTAGAACTCCAGTGTTCCCCTGCATAGAAATCTTGAAGTGGCTCATCGACCACACAAACACACAAAAATGTTTAATTAATGGTGTCAATGGCGAGTGGGTCAGGGTTTTCCTTCAAGTAGAGGTGTAGAGTTACTACAAGCTTAGAGACCCGGAGGAGAGGCCGAACACTGATTTCGTCATAAATTTCTACGAGCGCCATGACACCGGCTGGGTGATGGATTCATGGTGGAGAGAAGATAAAAAATACACCAATCGGACCTTCGGCTAGTACCAGATGACCAAATTAAGGCAACCATATATCTATCTAATGGCTCTCATTTGTCGGTAGTATGGGGAGAAATAATGTTCTAGGTTTTCAGAGGCATGGATGCCTCTAGCTTACACAATGTCCATTTCCGAGAGAAGTTTCAACTGGGCAACCATCATTTCAAAGAAGTTGAGCACCTACATACAATAGGCTCAGATGCCAAAAGAAGGAAAGAATCCATCCTTCTACATGGCTTCGTAATTACTGGACATTATGTGTTCCAGAAATTTATGTTTTGGCATGAACTTGATATGGCACACCTTAGAACTCCCGGTCAATGTTTACTTCATCATTTTATGGGAGAACAGGTACAAAAAATCCTACTCCCTCATCTGCGATGAATTCATCGCATGCATTCATTTTATTCTTTTCAAGAAGAGTGTATGAGGCTATCGGCTGAGGAAAAAAGGTGATAAAAAAGGTAAGCCACTAGTATATGGAAAAACGTGATACCTACATTAGGGTATTCGGGGAAACTGGAGCACCTCATCTCCTACCAGCACATTTCCTCGACCGGCCTGTTGTGGGGGAAATCTGCTACCAGACCATCCTGCAAGGTTACAATGCTACCCTGGTGAAATATAAGAAGAGGTCATTTATACCTTATGGATTATATATAGGTTTCCACCTAGTAAAACACACTGCTCAAGCTAAGTAGGAAGGACTGATCCAATTGGAATTATGATTCTAGATCGGTTGTTTCAGCAAGAATGACCCAAAGGTTCTAGTCTTGAAACATGCATCTCAAGTGTCGTCCTACTGGTGATATGCCCACAACAATTTTTAAGATGAGGTATTCACGGAAAATGATCAGGATTGGGATGAATTCATTGCAAGGATGGTCGACCCTAAGATGACCAGGTTCAAATCATGATCCTAAATGAATAGGAAACAATCCTAGAAAAATTTACTCAAGGGACCCTCGGGGCTAGAGAAGAAATGATAGTAGCCAAAGCAGCAGTTCCCCAGGCAGCGGCCAAAACAACAGAGATTCCCCAGGTAGTCCTAGTGTAAAGCAAAGGTCTCCCCAAGGTGCATGACACGCGGGAGAGGGGGTTACTCATGTTAGAACATGCATAGCAAATAATTGATCAGCTGCAAGATGACCCAAACATCCTAAATATGAAAAGGCTCCCTGTCTATGACCCGGATGAAAGACAGATGGGCCTAAGTGGTCCTAAATTCATAGAACTTGATGAAATTATAGGGTTAGACAACCCTAAATTCACAACGCCGCCAGTTGGATCACTGACAAGTTTTTTGACTCAGCCAGAGACAATCAGAACATCAAGGAGGACCAGTGCGTCAAACCCATTAAGTGAGATGATAAAGCTCTATGATGATGATGAGAGTCCAGAAGTATCTCTTGTGACCCATGTACATATTGAAGAATAAAAGGGACCAGAGAAGACATTTTCCCATCTTCTCGATGCCCAAATTCAATATGTTCCATGGAAAGAACAAGAAGCCAAGAGTGTCCTAGACACTGAGCTGTCCAACGCACCAGAAACCCAAGCGGACAGTCTAAAGGACGATCGAGGGTCAAATGAACTAGAGGAAGGATCTCCACAGCAGAAAATCGACGTCTGAACGATCGATGATCAAGTAAGTACTGAGCCTACCCTCAACACCTCTATTTAAATCAGTACTAAAACCCTCAATGAGTGACAGATGAAATCCGAGCCTTTAGAACACAAGGATGAAGTTCAAGAACCCAGCCTTGAACAAGTATATACCATTGGGAGTCTGAGTAATACACTCACCTGGGGAGATCAAAAAATACATGAACCCATGGAAGAAGTAGTTGACATACATGTCATAGCTTATGATCGGAAAAGGAAGGATATCATCTAGAGAACCACCAAGAAGAGGAGGATCACTTTAGATCGCTCCATCCTCATCACTACATAGGAACATTAGATCAACACAGAGGATCCTAAGATGTTTGAACTCATTGGGGCAGGGATGGAAATCACAGATGCCACCCTGGATACAGCTAAGAGAGATGAAGAGGAGTTGGTTGCTTCTGTGAACGAATTTGAACATTTGTGCCACTTGGCAAAATACTATCAAGACACCACACAGGTCATGGTGTTCTTAAGGAGCAAATTCTAGGAGGCCTACAACAAGTTTACAGATGAGTGTTACCTATTCAATGAAAGTATAGTCGAGCTCCAGGAAGATACCCTCATGGAACTTGCGATGTGAAAATATATGGAGTAGTGGTACGATAAATCACAAGAAGCCGAGGAAAGGTTCGACTACATCGGTGCAGTCCAACAGGGCCGAGATATAGAAGAAAATGGTATTCTGGTATTAAAATAGAGTATCCTCGATCGCATAAGGAAATCGGCTGAGTATTGGGAAAAAATGGGTAAATAACCTCATCGATAAATCCAAGAGAAATGGGCCAAGTGAAAGAAAATATGGATCAATATCAATCGGGTTATGAAAGACATAGGAATCCTCGAGTTTGGCACACCCGATGACTTTGTCGACTTGTGCGAAATAGTCAAGTTGCACACCGAGCAAGACTCATCATGCACCTAAGAAATAGAAAAGGTGATAGACATGGCGCCAGGTCAAGTGCGACATTTTATGGAGCACATGATCAAAGCTCGGGCTATGCTGCAACAGTTAAGTGCCAATATAGTCAAGTATAGCTCACATGCGGTAGAGATAAGAGAGATTCACTTGGCTCCGATGGGACAACATAGGTTCCCATATGCCAACACCTGTGAGGATCTGTTCATCAAGTGGTTTGAGTACGAGAAGAGTCATCCTCTTAAGTGATATCTTGAGATGACTCCTAGAAAAACTCATAGGAGAGAATGCCATGTGGTGAATTTTTTTTTTCTTATATGCACTTTAGTTGTTATTTTTAGTTATTTTTATGTTATAAATAAGAGCATTGACTAATTAGTTAGAGGTCGATGGTTGTTGCAAGAAACTCTCATTTTTTGGTTTTGTTAAGAACTATTTCATAGCTGCCTTTAATTGAGAAGTCCTATTGGACCAGATACAAGTCTGTGTTTTTCATCAAATGCATGTATGATTGGATGTGGAGAAGAATTATTTCTTATTTCGTCTCATGAATGGATGTTGTAACGAGTAAAATATACTAAATCTATTGATAAGTTATATGATGCAATGTTTTACAGTTCTTCCTTTAATTATGAAAATAAATATTTGTGTTATTATGTGATTGATGATTAGAGTTGAGTGAATTATTTTACTTGCCATTGTTTATCACATGCATGTTTTCTTCTGATAATTTATATCTCAGTCAGTAATCGGAATACTCACATGGTTAACGTATTAGTACTAGGCATGTGGTAGATGATGACCGCTTGCATGCTAGAGTAAAGGTTATCCCAAGTTCAACCTCTTCTCTAGTAGTTAAAATTGTTCTCACTTTGTTACCTAGTTGGTTTATACCAAATTTCATCTTATATCGGTCCCACCTAGGAGAAAAATAAATAAATGTCTGAATAGAATGAGAGGACTTCACAAGAAAACGTAAAGCCCATCGATTAAATTGGCTAGATCGCAAGATCTGGAGAACGATTTCATCATTAAATGCTGCAGAGTCTAATCGGGCCTCGGTGGCGGGTTTGGTTCCTGATTTTGAGTAAAAGGGATCTAGGACCCATCAAAATAACCTTCCTAGGAACCACAACTGATTTCAACCCTAGTCTATACGTCCCTTCTTGAGATTTTGGACATTATGTCCCACTTGCAAGATTTTTGAAAAACAATACACAATCATTCAAACATGTGTGTATGTTTTCATACCCTAATCCTATCTTAGTGATTTTATTTTTACATTGACTTCGTTTTGTTGGAAATGTGGAGTCACGTGGTAACAAATGACTTAATAATGCTAATAACGCATTTACACTCTCATTTTTCCAACCATGCACCACTTGCAAGTTTATAATTTGAAGGATTATTGTCAAATGACTTAATTTGCAATTAGCATACACAAGATTTAAAGCATCCTCCATTGACTTGGCCCAATCATTGTTTAGACTGTCATTCAACATTCTATGAAATTCAACCCCTTCATATAACATTCTTGCATCTTCATCTATGTTTAGTGCCACTTCAGTGATGTTTGGTACATCTTCATCTCTCATACTACACAATTGTATCATATATTCATAATAATTTGTGTTCCAAGGGATTACACCACTATGCCCATGTCTTATCATATGTCAATAAATCAAATTTATTTTTCTCACATTTACACCAAGACAAACATCACATAGACATGGATATTTGTCCATATTATTCTCATCGGCTACTTTCTCATCATATCCATGGTATTCATCCATTGTCAACCTTTGAATTTGAATAATCTTTGATGTTCTGCATTCCAATATTAATTTGATATGTTAATTAACAAATGTCAGATAATTTAGATAATACAAGGGCACAAAATCAACTAAGTTGTTGTTAACAACAAAAACATTGACAAGGAACTAAGATAGTCTATGATTTTTCATTTTCTAGTTGTGAAGAGAGGTTGGAAAAAGAAATCATTGCTCAGAGAAACCAATAGGAAATGAGAAAGGTGTCATAGAAGGAGGATTTTATCAACCTTGGCATATTTGAATCCTTTATAGTTTGGTAGTCTTATGGAGCATGTACTTCTTACTGCAACTTCCCACTCTCTATTTTGGCTAATTTATTGCAGATTAATGATTTTGGGGGCACTTGAAAGAGCTTGAAATAATTTTTTTCTAAAACTATCATGCACTGAAACTATCAGAGTTACATTTTTTTCTAAAACTATCAGAGTTCCATTTTTATGAAATTGAATAATGATATAAAGTGACCACACTTGTGATTCTAATTTAGATATACTAGATTCAACACAACAATACATGCATCAGATATATCGTTCACCAGGGTTTTCCAACCAACATAGACAGGGTCTTCCAACCAACATAGACATAGACTATGGTGCCTCTAGTCATTATTCCTCCTAGTGTATCCATGACCAATAGGACCCTATGTGTAACCACAAACCCCTTCATGAGTATGGGAATATATAGTTGGATATGTATTTGTTTCTACAAGTAGTAATGATCATGCAGAAGACGAAATACATGGGAGGCTATATATTGGACTAGAAAATATGTTTGTAACCTTTAATCTATCTCAGTGCTCTATCAAATCTTCTAGCATATCATAGATTTCTCATTTATGTTCTTATATGACTACAAAACCATTTCCCAAAGGCATTATCTATTGCCAATGTTCATCGAAGTAGTAAGAAATAATGCCAATAGAATAAGAATATGCTTTGAATGTACACAATCAATTGTTGATGGATTAATTCATAACCTATTATCGTATTTTTCTCTTAACAATATAGAAGAATGCTCTGAATTCTTTTGGAATTTACAACAAATATATTGCTTGAAATGTCAAGTAAAGTAGGAGAATAACTAGAACCATTTATTATGGAAATTGTTTCCTTATTAAATGTATAAACCAAATTGTGGTGGGGGATATTATTTGAGCGAGTGTTTCATAGAACTAGAACCCAAAACCTCATCCATTTCAAGAATGAAAATAAGTTTGATGAAGCAAGATATTTGTGAGTCAATGCATCACAAATTATGGTCTTAATCATCATAATCCATATCTATTTACATAGGAAGGAAGTGAGTGATGCTTTATTTTTTAATTGGGTGGTGGAAATAATTTGGGTTGTGTTTGAGTTGAAGATATTTTTGTTTTTCTTTTGTTGATCAGGGTGCATCTGAACGACTTCATCCCTAGTGATATTTGTTTTACTAGAGTATGTTCATTGATTTTAGAATAACCATAAAAAATCAATGATTTTAGATGGTTCTTCTACTCTTACAGATAAGAGTAAAGGCTTCTGAATGAGTTCTCTTTAGGAGTCCGATGAAGAGGGCCATGCAAGCATAAATGTTGAAAAGGTTCTCCCTTCTACTTCTGATGGAAATGGTGCTAATAGTATAATATTGAAAGGAGATAAAAAAAAATCACATATATTGTATTGAGAAGAAGATATAAAGAAAATAAAATCACTTCTTTAACTTTTGTTTCTATCGATTCATCTACAAATAACAGTTCAGGGTTTACTTTTCTAGCTACTTTGTCTAATACTAGTTTCACAGAACCACCACCAACTTCCATAGTGATGCAATATCCTTCATATAATGGTAGAACTCATCCTACAATAGGGAATATTACTCCAACTTACAACTTTGGTTCATCAAGTCCCAACAAAGGACCTGTCTTCTCCTTTTCTACAAGTGGATATACGAATGTGGACACTACCAAGCCAAAGTTTGACTTCAAATTTGAAAGCAAGCCAGAATATTATTTTAGCGGTATCGTTGTAGATATAGTTGCATCTGTGTCTACATATGGATTGGAATCTTCATCTTCAATATTTAAGGGTGCATAAACCTTTGGATTATCAGGTAGTGCACCCTATTTCATAAATTCAAGCAATATTTTCTCTACATCTACCATTGTTACCACAACTTCTACAGAATTCCCTTTATTTGGTGATGTTGTCTCCAAGGTATTTCAAGAAATCTCGAACTTCATATATGTATATGGAAAATGTATTTTATGTAATTCCTATTGGAAATCATTTTTTCATACAACTAACTTTGGATTCATCTAGAGTATTGTGATTGGATTACAGGGCCATATTTTGTACAATTATATTTTTACCAGTGAAGAGTTTTCCGCAAACCATCAAAGGAATAATTCATCGAGTTGTATTCATATCTCCTTTCCATCTCTCCTTTTGAATAAGAAGATCTATTAATGAATGGTGAACAAGATTTAAATAATCTGAATAATATACTACCAAAAGAATTGCATGGTAAAAGAGATGGTTCAAAATATGATGATCTACGAGATGATCCTATGAAGGAGCTTAATTCATAAATTGATAAAAGTCCAAATACACAAGAAACAATAGATTTCACTAAAGGAATTATAGAGAAACATATGTTTGGGTTTTGTTTCCCAAAACCATGTTTGGATCAAGGAGAGGATGATGTTCTATAAGGAGATATTCAAATCCTTGATGGCATTCCTCCACTATTATTTCATGTGTATGATGTAGAAACATTTGCTACTAAAAGCATGAACCCTATTCTACATGAGGTCTTTAATGACTTACCGATTATAATTGAAGAGCATCATGAGGAATATTTGTTAGAGGAAAAATATTCACCTACTAAAAGAATGAAACTCTTATCTATAGAATATTTAAATAATGACTCAATGATTGAAAGAAATAGACCCCTTTATTTTGACAAATATTTTGAACAAACTAAGCATATGGCTCTTGATCAATCACCTTGTGCAATAACCGAGAATGTACCACTAGTTTTCATGGACACTTAAAGTTTGGATTTATGTAATAATAAGAGTTTGTTTATTAGATGTACTGTCATGGAACATATTGCACTACCTAAGAAAGAAAGTAATTCATCTGTAAGGAAAATTTTTATTACCCAAACTCTGAATTTTTTTATACATCGTACCATGATTTATTTGTTGACCTTGAATCATAGAAAGCTAATTAATAATTCTATGTATTTGTAAATGTTGGTTTAGTAGCATAGGAAATCTATATAGGAAATGTTTAGTGGCATATTCAACCGAGAGATTAGGAGTTTGAATACGAGTTGAATGAGTTGGAGGATTAGTCCTCAGCCAACCCATGATCAGTTAGGATTTTGAGGAGTTGAATTAGTCAATATACCAACCAAATCGAGTCTTCAGCGAGGGGATAGAGACATTCTGGTAGGGGCTTGAGAGATCCTTTCACCATTAACTAGAATCCTTCCATTCATCTTTCAACATAATAATTTCACTTTTATACTTTCAACTTAAGTTATTCTCCTTTAGTCTTTATCCCCTCACCTCTCACAAAGAAACACCTCACCTCACCTAAGAACTGGAAATTGGAACCACTAGACTTACCCTCACAAGCACCGAATCACCCACCCCATGAAAACAAGCTGGTCAATTTATAATGGGGTGTAGAGTGATGGTAGTTTTCAATTAACATATGTGAAAGATTATCTTGATTTACAAAACTAGGAACCATTTTCCATTTAAATTATGTCAACAATATTTGCTCTATGAGGTTCCTTAAAAAGCTTATTGAAATGAATTATTTTCACCTCAAACATCCTAGAAAAGATATGATATTTCCCTCCCACATCATTATTAAGACTCCAAATGGTATTTGATATTTTCATCATCTTTTAATAGTTGTGAAAAAATAAGGTGTTTTCATCTCCCAGTGCTACCCAGGTTGCTCTAGTTTTTTACCTCCATTTTGATTCTTCCTAGTCAAGAAACTCTTTTTTTCATGGCTCCAAAATATTTAAGTTACTTATCTATTCTTCATTGAAAATTCCATTCACGTTATGTTTGAAAATTTTATAAATTTCTTCTTCCAGTATCCATGTCTATCTTATGGATCCTTAAATTTGGATTTGTCCCACTCAACAATTTTTTTTTTTACAATTTTAAAATTGTCATAAGTTAAAATATAACAGATTCCTCCAATCGATCATCCATATGTTTTCATTCCCTATCACACAAATCCCTAAACTCAATATCCTTAGACCAATGAGAGTTGAATTTAGAAGGGCTTGACGGATTTTCATTATGCCTCCCCCACTAGGAGAAATATGGGAACATGAACATAAATATGCAACAGTCCCCTTTGAACTAATCTTCATCCAAATAAAATACCACAGTGTGAATCGTTTAAAATGTATATCAACTTATTAAACAAAATGAAATTTTTTACCATCCTTGCATGCACAAAAGGGTTGTTGTGACATGCAATCCTATTTTAATTTTTTCATTCATAAGACTTATGGGTAGCTATGGAATGTACGTACTGCAATTTAGCTTAATCACTAAGCTATATTAGTACTTAATATTAACTTAGAAATTCATCTTAGGATAAATTGTATTTAGAAATCAATTATAAACTAAAACCTCAACATTGAATTGGGCTTGTCAACTATTTTATGTAGAATAGGCAATATTTGTTGTATGTGGCATGAAATATTCGAATTGGAAACCATAGTATATGCCATGTCGATCAAAATGGGAACAATAATATGCAACAAGAAATTGTTGAGGCCATAAATTCAAGGTTCATTACATAGGCAAAAAGATCAAGCAATTAGGACTTACTAAACTACATAGAAGAACTTGCTTTAGTATTAGGATCCTTATGTGGGACACTTTTTTAGTGAGATTTAAGACCCAAGTGGATATTTTCTCCTTACATGTAAAATTTTGGTCTCATGTAATTATAAATTTTTTGAAATGATAGTACATACCCATTAAGGCATTTATTTCATTTCTCTTGAGGGTTATAACTATTTGCATATTTCTAGTGATGCATTGCAAACCTATTTGTGTGTGTCTCATATAGATAAAGATTCAAGGAAAGGAAGATGGGGACACAATTTTTGAGAATCACTAAAGTGATTCATAAAATTTCAAAGTACATTATGGGAGAGAGCATAGGGAATTTATTTTTTCTTGCGTATAAACAAGATATATAGAAAACATAAAAAAAAATTGTAATTTTATTAATAATGAATTATGACTAATAAAAAATGAATATAATGCATCATCCAATCATACAATTTGAAATTTAAATAGGCAAATCCACACATCATATAATGATACATTCATACAATACCATCTGAAAATAACTTGTCACATGTCTTCTCCTTACAAGTGTTGCAATAGTCATTTAGAAACATTAAGCTCAAAAGTATTGCAATAGTTTTTTGGAATCATTGATGTCAATTTGAGTCTTTATAAGATAAGGTAAGGTAATATAATTATAGTAATGTCCAATGAATGACCATAAAAGTAGTTCAATGAGACTAAAGAAATTCATTAAATGTAGGAACGAAAAGTGGGAGTGAAAAAGAAACTCCTAAATTGATATTGAAAGAAGAGAGAGAAAGAACTAAGTTTCTGTCAAAAAATTCAAAGTTTAACTAAGAGGAGATATAAATAATGTGAAATTATAAGAAACATGATAGAAATTTAATAGTCGTAACATTGAACAAAAGAGAGGATGTCGAGGCTTTCTAGTGCTCATGTTGGCTACTAAGGGTGAGGCCTTCAAAGGCATACATAATCCTATGGAAGACATGGAGTGGAATGATCATCCCTCCCTCAAATATTAACTTATTCCTTACTCTCCATATAAAAATACATGCAATATAGGATCAAAAAGTGGGAGTGAAAAAGAAACAACCCAATCATTATTGAAACAAGAGAGAGAAATAACTAAGTGTCTATCAAAAAATTGAATGTTTAACTAAGAGAAGATATAAATAAGGTGCAAGTACAAGAAATATGCTAGAAATTTAAGAGTTTCAACATTGAACAAAACACAAGATGTCAAGGATTTATAGTGCTCACGTTGGCTACTAAAGGTGAGTCCTTCAAAGGAATACATAATGGTGAGAGGATCTTTCAAGGGTAGGGGCTTGAGAGAGCATTTCACCATTAACCAGAAGCCTTCCATTCACCTTTAAACATAAGAATTTCACCTTTAGAATTTCAACTTAAGCCATTCTCCTTTATCCTTTATCCCCTCACCTATCACAAAAAAACACCTCACCTCACCTAAGAACTAGAAATAAATACCACCAGACTTACCCTCACAAGCACTGAATCACCCACCCCACGAAAAAAATTTGGTCAATTTCTATCAAGGTGCAAAGTGATGGTAGTTTTCAATTCACAGATGTGGAAGATATAGTAACATTGGATCTGTCAAACCAAATTCATCATCCACATAAATATCTAGGGTTTGAAAATGTAAATATCTAGAATGGAATAGATCTCAATACAAAAATAAAAAATAAAAACAGACATATAAGGTTTGTAAACAAAAATCTATTTACCTGTGAATTCGTTGTAGAAGGCCCATGCAAATTTGAATTCTTACTTTTCCTTTTGACAAGTCTCCACATTCTCTCCACATAATTTTTATCTTCCATGGAAGATGCTTATATACCTATACAACCTCCAATGCTCGAATTAACTAAAACCCCTCTCCTCTAGTTGGTTCCAAGATCTAATGGTCCAATTAACTAAAACCCCTCTCCTCTATTTGGATCTGGCTCCAATTCATATGTCATTGGATCCAATAATTCTCATGGGATCCAATATTGGTTAGGTCGGAAACCCAAAATACACCTCCCTCTACCCCATCGAATATTTAACACTGCACCCACTCCCTCTATACAATATTGGTCATGCTGAAAACCCAAAATACACCTCCCTCTTCCCCATTGAATACTTACTACTACACCCACTCCCTCTACGCCCATGGACTAGTTGTATAATTACCTAAAACCCCAAACACACCTCCCTCTGCCCCATCAAATATTTACCAGTGCACCCATGCCCTTTGTGCCCATGGAATAGATGTATAATTACTTGAAGTGCAGTGCATTATCCCACCTTCTTTACGCCCTCATAAAATTATGAAGAGAACTGTATTCGCCCACCTTTTGCACTCTCGTCAAATTATGAATGCAATCAATACTCTATTCTCCCACTGCTTCAAAGAGTAGCATGAATACATTAATTGTCAACATTTTTCATATGTGTTGAAATGAGTACTTGACACTGAGAGGGGGGGGTGAATCATTGTCACAAAACTTATTGGCAATGCTCCACTTTTCATTGTCCTTGAAGACATGGTCTACTACATGTCCTTGTTGATGTGGTTTTATACCCAACAACCCTGATCCAACGATTATCGTATGTCCTCCAAATCCGATGGTCGTTATTCATTTTAGATTTTCGGGCTTCGGGTATTTCGGATCTCAAACTTTCTGGAGCGTAACCTCATTGCTTCTTTATACCCAAAGTGAAATATGTTTGTTCGATATGGATCTTGGATCAACGGCTCAATATTTCTGCAATGCCACTTTTCTAGCTTATCCTGTCCTTCCACTCAAAAATGATCTGATGGTTGATGGAGATTCACATTTAGGGAATTTCAAATGTCAACTTTCTGGAGCGTAACCTCCTCACAACTTTAGAATCGAAGCGAATGTTGTTTGTTGATCAGGGTCCCAGATCGACGACTCGATCTGTCTATGGTGTTGCTCTTCTAGCTTATCTTGTCCTTCCACCTTAACACAATTCGACAGTTGACGGGAATTGGGTTTGATCCGATGGTTGACAAGTATTCGACTAATCAAAATCTCAATGTTTCATCTTGTCTTGTCCTTCCACTAAAAAGTGATCCAACGGTCATGAAGATACATGAAACAAATCAATGGTCAACGATGATTTTGGAACCATAACTTGCGATTGATTTAAGTCATCACCCAAAATCCGCAATGGGAAGTTGTGCGCTATTGTTGAGTCAACCACAATCATTGATATTTGAATATATAAGATAATATGGTCCTGAATAATTGCAGGCTTGGAACAACCATGATGTTTAATTATCCTTTCAAACTCCACAATCTATCCATGTCATAGATTTGGTGATTGTGCATCCGACGGTCACGATTTAATCTGATTTAAACAGGTCTTTTGTTGAATCAACCTTATTAGAAGATCTCTAAAGCTATGATATTCGACAATCTTTATGGATTGCGGGATTGTAAATAGCGAGTAGTTTAATTCTGCTTCCAAGATCCGCAATTTATCCCTACCGTAGATTCGGTGATTGCTCATCAATGGTCTTGATTTGTTGTTCGTTTCATCATGCCATACCTACTAAGTTTCAACGCGCCATCTCTTTTGAGCTTTATCTCTGCATTTTTTAACCCTTATGTTCGCTATCATAGGAACATTTTTAATCCTATCATGATCAACAATAATCACGTACTACGTTTTTCCCTTCTGACATTTTGATCTTCATATTGTTCGCTCCTCCTCCTGAGCTTAAGCTTATGATCTATGCATACTGTTTGACATCTTTTGCTAACTGATATACTATTGACATCAACGACAATCTCATCTATGGTAATTCATCATTAACAACATATCATCACATTGACTATTGACATCAATGACAATATGTCCAACAATCTCCCCCTTTGTCATTGAGGGAAACAAACTAACTTCATATGCAAACCTCCTCCTGTGATGATGCTTTCATCTTATGAAGTTTATTTTCTCTCCCCCTCTGACATCATTGGAAAAGGATTTTTCCTCCTATGGTAAATTTTTGTATGTTACTGATCAGAATTTGAACTTGGGTAACACTTCTTACGGTTATGTTTTTCCTTCCATAACTGAATAACTCCCCCTGTCAATATTCTCTCTCTCTACTTCTGACTACTCTCCCCCTTTGTTTTTGAAAGGGTATCTCTTCCTAACAAGGTCTCTTCCCCTGTTAATTTACTAATTTTTGTTGTATTGTATGACGCATTTCTCATTGACTATTTTCTTGAGTTCCAACAGTTATAGGCTTTGTGGTCATATCCATCACAAATATACCATATAATAGTGTAATAATGTGCCTGAAACCCCAAACACACCTCCCTCTGCCCCATCAAATATTTACCAGTGCACCCATGCCCTTTGTGCCCATGGACTAGATGTATAATTACCTAAAGTGCAGTGTATTCTCCCACCTTCTCTACACCCTCATCAAATTATGAAGAGCATCGTATTCTCCCACCTTCTACACCCTCGTCAAATTATGAATGCGATCAATACCTTATTCTCCCACTACTTCAAAGAGTAGCATGAATACATTAATTGTCAACATTTTTCATATCTTGTGAAAGTATGTCGTGAAATGATAGAAGGGAATTTTTATAAAAACAATATTATAATATTAAGAAATATGATATATTTTTTATAACCGTTGATTAATATAATTTAAATCATCCACATAGCTATAGTGTATATAAATTTTGCAAATTATATTGTGTGACTAATATTTATTTAGTTGTGTTTACTCGACAATCAAATTAGTCATTTATTTAGTCTTTGTTATTTGTGTGACTAATTATTTAGATGTGATTTTTTTCTCGACAATCAAATTAGTCATCTACTCAGTCATTTGCAACTGTGTTGCAAAAAATAGTAGAATTTAGTCATTTTTTCATGTCAAGACTAAAAGTTTTAGTCACGTAGTCATTTATTTGCCAAATTATACTAGTGTGTGTTCTCAGTATGTTTCTACACGCATTTGTATTGTGTCACTTTCATTTTTATAAGTTGTGTGAAAAGAGGAAAGTTTGTGTGGACCGACCCAACTTGGCGTCGAGCACGTTACTTCAAGTATTTCTACATAGACCAATGTTATAGAGTGGAATATGGGCATTACATTGTGGAGTGGTGTTTCCTAGTAGTAATCGCGATAATGTTATGAATTGGTATCAGAGCATTTTTATAGTGTTGGTAATGAGGGACATTACAAATTGGTATCAAAGATGGTACCCAACTAGGATGTTGGGTACATTACAAATTGGTATCAGAGTGTGGTACCCATCTATAAGGTTAGGTATGTTACATTTTGGTATCAGAACTCTAGTTTCAACACTAAGCCTACATGGGCCAAGTATGTACTTAAGGCCAAATTTCATATTGTAAGTGTTTGAATTTGGAATTACATCATGGCCATGGTGCACATAAAATAAGAATGCGCAGGTGTGTGTGCTAAATTTTTGACATCACGGGGTGTGGCACTGGGAATGCACAAAAATCAATGGTACATAGGTGTGCACACTAAAATGTGGGGTTGTGTCGAACAAAAATTCTAGTGCATGCATAATATTGATATGCAGTGTATATGTTAACATCACGCATCGGTATGTGTTGAACACCAGTGCGTGCACGTGATTCAGAAGGAAGAAGGAAAGAGTAAAAGGGTATTTGGATGAATTCCAAATGACCATGATATATGCACAACACTCAAAAGTGTGCAAGGGAGTAGTCAATGGGAAAGTTTTGGAGAAAGGAGTCCAATTATTCACCCAGAAATTTTGGAATTGGGACATTAAAATCATCCAAGAAATCAAAAGAAATAATTATGAAAAAATGGTGCAAAATTTTCATGAAGTTATAGCATGAATTAATCTAAAAAATATTATTGCCTACACATTTTCCAGAATTAACAACGATTATACCAAGCTGGAATTAACACAAAAAGTTAAAAAACATGGAATATGCATAGAGAACTTACAACCATGATGATGAATTCATGCATTTATATGTCGGTTTGGGTGTTGATGGTACAAAATCCAAGGAGGAGCACATAAACTTGGGAGAAACATTAAGGGACTGTAAAAAGTTGTCCAAAGCTATAAAGTGTTAGGATATTTAGACACTTAGGAGTTAGTTAAGATCTACTTGGTATAATGTTTCATTAGGTAAAATTTTGTTTCTTAGTGTGTTTCTTTAGTATGCATTAGTATGCCTTTGTAGTTACGAAATCTGACGGTCATGATATGTTCTCGACATAGAGTGATCTCTCTGTTCATATTCTCCTTGATCTTAACGACCATTGATCCATGGCTTAACACCCGATTGGTCCATGATATCTATTTAAAGAGCATGGAGGGTCATTTTTTGATGATTGGTTGTGAGAAAATCTATTGTAAAATCTCTCTGTAATCTTTTACTTTTGCATTAATAAACTGCTCTGAGTGGTCGCATTGGTTGGGGCCATAGATGTTCCCCTTAGGGGTTTTACCATGTAAAAACATCAGTGTGTTGATATTTGGTATGGTTGTGTGATTTTTTACTGAAGGTTCTTGTCCTCTATTGGAATACCTGTGTTTTCGAACATGGTATCACAGCATGTTTGAAGACTTGCTCCTGTTGTAGATTGAGATTGTGAAGCCAAGTTTCCTTATCTATGTTTTCTACCATTTTCATGCATTTATAGGTTGAGAGGAATATTCCATGGCATTTGTATCTCTCATTTCATTCAGGAATGCTTTTTGTTTCACTCGAAAAGGTTTCTTTTTGCCCAAGATACGACCATTTTAGCTAGATCTAGAGCAAAAAACAATTCTTGTGTGAAAAGAGATCTTTATGAGCACGCTCTCCAAGACCATCTTTCACAACAACACTCCCAATACTTCTAAACAATACAATAAGTTTTTCTAGCCCACTTGGTTAAAAGTTTCCTTGTTAAGTAAGAGGTATTGAGTTCAAGTCTCTCTTTTTGTTACTTGTTTTGAAAAAGTTCATGCTCCATTGGAAAGTGTATTTCACTTCAAGTATAAAAGTGAATCACTATAATTATCTTTAATATTTTATTTTAGAGTTATTTATTTTGCATGCAACTTTATTTTATAAAGAAACTTCATTGTAAAAGTGATCCTCACTTCTTTTTATAAAAGTGGCTCACTTCATAAAGCAACTTAGACCACCACGTGGTCCTTTGATTACCGTTTATTCAATTTTTAAAAAGGGAATAATTTTTCGAAATCTTTCCATACAGATCGTCAGTTTCAGTTTTTAAATCCAAATTATCTACATATTTAATATGGCTTCTTCCAGTAATCTTTTTCTTACCAACACCGACTACTTCCAATGGAAATCCCATATGGAGGATTTATTAAGAAGTAAAGGATTGTACCGGATTACCTTGGGAAAGCAAAAAGAACCCACTGATGTTGATAAGAAATTCAAATGGTATAATAGGAGTAACGAAGCATGATTGATCGGAATGTCCATCTCTCTTGATTTAAGGTTCCACCTTAAAGAAATTCATGACCCCGATGAATCTTGGGAAAATTTTGAATCTATGTTTGGTAAACACAATATTATTCGAGAAAATTAGTTAGAAAATCAAATACTGACTTTAAGTCCAAGTGATTTTTCTTGCATTGAAGACTACCTATCTAAATTTAAAACACTCATAATTTTATGTGAATAATGTGAGATAAAGATGGAGGAAGAGTGTTACATCTATATTATTCTTTTTAAGCTATGTAGTGCATATTCTGTGTTTGTATCTACCTTTTATGCCACGAGAGAGGCTCTAGGGAAAGCTTATAAAAAACCCACTCTTGAGTCCTTTTGTGATTCTTTGATTAGAGAGCAAGATAATCTTGTACAACTTGGAGTGATTCGCACTATAGGTACCTCCAACAAACCCTTAGTTTCCCAAGAGAAAGATAAACCCAAGAAGAAACATCCTCTCCACAACAACAAGAAATATAAGGGTCCCAAACCCACCTAGAAAACTTCAGCTCCTAATGGTGACAAAGGAGAAAAATCTAAAAATAAGAATATTGATAGAAGTTGCAACTTTTTTGATAAATATTGTCATGATGAGTCCATTTTTTTCAAGAAGATGTCAGCTTTAGAAGCAACAATGAAGAAATACAACATCAGTATTGATTCTACTTCGTCTTCTTCTCATAGATGTGCACATTCTGCTTCTGGTTTTGTAAGGTTCTGCTCAATAGAGCCTTATAAAACCAGAAAAAAAGATTTATTTAAAGGAAACGTTATCCTAACATTTTTAATACTTCATAACCAGAATATATAAAATTTATTGAACTGATCATAATAAGCTTATGAACAACCACATAACACTACATATTCCTTAAATACATAAAACAAATACATAAATTAAAATACCTTCGTCTGATGCTAAACTCCCGCTTGTCTGGTTGTCCTCCCTACTACCTTTCCCTGCTTGCTACTTGACCAAACCCTACCCAAACCGACTAACCACCCATCCAGGAATGAGTAGCCTGTCTGGCTCCCTATCTCCAGGATACCGAAAGGAATCCTGGCCCCCATGCCCAAAACCCCTAGCAACCCGGTGCCCCCTGCAATGATTCACTAAAACTCCTAATATCAAACTCCCCACACCAGAAAATAACCAAACAAAAATCCCATTCCCCTCCAAAATGCTTTCTCCCTCCAAGATCATAATGCCCCTCCCATAAGACTCTTCCCCCTCATATCTTCCCCTTAACCGACTCTCCTCTCCCTCCATTAATTACCTCATCCCCCTCCTTTATTACCTTATACCTTCCTGTCATACGTAAGCCTTTTAATTAAATAAATTAAAATTATTAAGCCCCTTTTATTCATCACTCAAATCGTTAATGAGTCAATTAATTAATTAATTAATCATCAACAAATATGAACAATTAATTAATTAATATTATTAAGAAATAATTAGTGTTTAACTAAAACATATTAGGACAGTCAGAATATCTAATTCATTATACTTAATAAACCTTATGCACTATTTAACCAGGGTTGTTACATACACCCACCCTTCAGGAAACTTCGTCCCGAAGTTAAGGTATCTCATGATACAAAGGAAAAGAAACATGGTTCACACATTCATGACA
>SNQJ01S0067595.1:24477-39071 GCA_010110895.2 Picea sitchensis | reverse complement strand
CCAAACCAATATAATCTCATATACAAATATTCATACCATAATGTTTCTTGGCTAGTGGTCATGACATCCACTTTCATCATCATTATCCCTTGGCTATTTCATAGCCCGTAACCTGTAGATTAGTCTGTAACATAAACTCATACTTTTCTATGCATTATCATCAGGTAATTGCATACAATCATCATTTATATTCGGTATCCTTGTACCGTCAACTTAACATCAAAGTTTTCAAGTTAGAAATAGACCTCATAATGTCCCATAATTCAATTTCGACACCCATTCATAAGATTATCATTTATCAAATAGATTGTATCATATCCAACATCATTCTACTAGCATTTAAACCTTCATAGGATTCACATTCACACAATATGTCACATCATATCCATCATCATGAATAACATTTAAACATTCATAAAATTTACATTCATATAGTAGATCGCATTATATCCATCATCATCAATAACATTTAAACATTCATAAAATTTACATACATATAGTAGATCGCATTATATCCATCATCATCAATATCATTTGAACATTCATAAAATTTACATTCTTAAAAGTTTAAGTGTATCATTTAATAGTTTCACTGTGAGTAGAAAATAAAAGTGTAGGCCTCAGGTAATCCTGGTTGTCTAAGTCAAAAGGTGGTGTTACATACACCCCACCTCCGAGAAACATATTATCGAAGTGGTAAAAAAAGTGAGGGATAGTCTCGTCGTAGTGTCTCGGCGTCTTCCCAAGTAGCAGATCTTGTACTATACTTGTCCCACTGGACCTTAACTTGGTCTACCATATGGTTCCTAAGCCGTCAGACTCTATGGTCCAATATGTGTAATGGTTCTACCATGAGGATTCCCACATCCGATAACTGCAATTCCTTCCAATTTAGTTTATGTGATTCATCAACAACATAATGACGTAAAACAGATACATGAAAACCATTATGAGTTTTATGCAAGTGGGTTGGCAGTACGAGACGATAGGCAACGGGTCCAATTTTCTATTGGATTCTGAACGGTCCTATAAATCGAGGTGACAACTTTGTCCCCTTCCCGAACCGTATGGTACTCTTATTAAGCCTGATACGAATGAAAACTTGGTCTCCCACTTCATAACTTCGGTCGGTCCTATGTGCATCTGCATAACTTTTCTGCCTATCATGTGCTTCCGTTAGTCTCCGCCTAATCTGAATCACCTGTTCCTCCATCTCTTGAATCAATTCTAGCCCAACTGTTACTCGGTCTTCTAGTCTATCCCAACTCAAAGATGTTCTGCATCGTCTTCCATATAGAGCTCCGTAGGGTGGCATCCCGATGGAGCTATGAAAATTGTTATTGTAGGCAAACTCTACCAAAGTTAGGTACTTCTCCCACTGGTTTTGATTATCCATGACATACATCCTGAACATGTATTTCATGACTTGATTTACTCTCTCAGTTTGCCCATTTGTTTTAGGATGATAAGGTGTGCTTAAGTTCAACTGAGTCCCCAATGTTGACTGCAAACTTGTCGAAAACCTAGAAGTGAATCTGGAGTCCCTATCTGAAATGATCTTCTTAGGTATCCCATGCAAATGGATAACCTCACTTACAAACACATGTGCCACATCAGTCACATCGTAAGTGTCTCTTACCGAAATAAAATGAGCACTCTTGGTTAAATTATCCACTATCACAAGAATGCCATTGTGTCTATGAGATGTGGGTGGAAACCCCACAACAAAATCCATAGAAATGACTTCCCACTTGGACATAGGAACATCATGTGGTTGTAGGAGGCCTGCTGGGTGATGGTGGTCAGCTTTCACTTGTTGACACTCTAGGAATTTGGCGACGAAATGGACTACATCGCGCTTCATGCCTACCCAGAAGAAGAGCTTCCTTATGTCTGCGTACATCTTCTTTACACCCGGATGCACACAATAAAGTTCTCTATGGGCTTCCTTCAGTATGATGCTTCGAATATCCCCATTTTCAGGGATGTACATCCTTCCCCGATATCTCAATAGTTCATCTACTTCCAGACTATATCCTTCATACTTTGGATCTAACTGCCTCTCACTCTGAAGGTTTGAAGTAACCTTTAAATACCAACTGTCTCTTTGGAGTTGCGTCAACACATGTTCCCTCAGATTGACTTTTAAGGGTACCAAGGAGAACACACGTGGTCTCCTACTCAAGGCATCTGCGACCACATTTTCCTTCCCCTTGATGTATGAAATACCAAAATCATACTCACTCATAAACTCACTCCATCGCCTTTTCCAGACATTTAGATCTCTTTGAGTGAAGAGATGTTTTAAACTTTGATGGTCCGTTTTGAGCTCAAAGTTTCACCCCACAATATAGTGTCTCCAAAGTTTCAGAGCTAGCATTACAACTGCCAACTCTAAATCATGAGTCGTGTATAGCTCTTCATGTTTCTTCAACTTCCTTGACACATAAGCTATCACTCCTCCATCCAGCATTGGCACAGCCCCCAACCCTTGCTTCAAGGCATCCGTGTAGACTGTGAAGTCCTTTTCCATATCCGACACTCGTAGAATTGGTGCACTAGTTAGTAACCTCTTAAGTTCAATGAGTGCACTATCACATTCTTCTATCCATTCATACCTGACCCCCTTACGCTGCAAAGTGGTGATGGGTTTATCTATTTTGGAGAACCCCTCCACAAATCTCCAATAATAACCTGCTAGCACCATGAAGCTTCTCACCTCATGAGAATTTTTCGTCACTAGCCACTCCATAATGGCCTTTACCTTTTCTGGGTCCACAGAGATTCCTTCGTCGAAAATGATATGACCTAAATAATCATTTTCTTTCTAGAAGAAGGAACACTTTGACAACTTCCCATACAATTTGTTCTCCCTAAGGCAGGACAATACCACTCATCAGTGTTCCTCATGTTCTCTTTCATTCTTGGAATAGATGAGGATGTCATATAGAAAGACTTGTACAAAACGGTCTAAGTACTTCCGGAATATGTTGTTCATGAGGCTCATGAATACTGCTAGCTCATTGGTTAATCTGAAAGGTACTACAACAAACTCGTAATGTCCAAATCGAGTTCTAAAGGCAGTTTTTGGAATATCGCCTTCCTTAATCCTTAACTGATGATACCCAGATCGTAAATCGATCTTTGAGAATACCACTTCTCCTTTCATTTGATCGAAGAGGTCATGTATTTGCAGCATTGGGTACCTGTTTTTCACTGTATCACATTTCAAGTCCCTGTAATCTATACACAGTCGTAAGGATCCATCCTTCTTCTTTACAAAAATTACTGGTGCACCCCAAGGTGAGACACTTGGCCTTATTAGCCCTAAGTCCAGTAACACTTTCAACTGTATTTGCAACTCACAAATTTCTGGCACTGTCATTCATTATAGAGTCTTGGAAATTGGTTCTGCACCAGGTTTTAGCTCAATAGTAAAATCAAGCTCCCTCTCAGGAGGTAACCCTGGTAACTCGTTCGAAAAAACATCCTTAAATTCTAACAATACCGAGTACTGATCTAATGAGGGTCCCTTCCTTTCATTCATTTCTTCCACTACATATAGTCGACACCCTTTCCTCATGCATCACTTAACCTTCATAGTTTATATAAAGCGTAATGACACTTTTCTCCATACACCCTGGATCTCTACTGGCCTTCCTTCGTCGTCGACACAAAGCACCCTTTTTGTGAAACAATCTACCAAAGATCGATGAGCTTCTAACCAATCCATTCCAATGATTAGGTCATACACCCCGAGAGCGGTGATGTATACCTTCAACCTAGTAGTACACACTCCCAGGTCTACTATACAATTATCAACACTAGGTCCTACCGCCTGTTTTTCCCCCGAAGCCATCTCAACTTGTTTAAAGTCATCGTGCTCGTAGGCTACCAACCCACTCTTTTCTAATGCAGATGGTGAAATGAAACTATATGTCGCACCAGAATCAAATAAAATCTTAACATTGATATGATTTAGCATACTTGATGACTCCACCACCGTCGATTGATGTTCGGCCTGGAAATTATTAACCGCTGCGTAAATATGGTGGCTGCTACTTGCTCTTCCCATCAGGGCCTTTCCTTCTCTATGCACGAAACCTGATTGTAACTCTAGGCAGTCACGCTGGTAATGGGGTACTCCACATCCCCAATAGGTAACACGAGATTGAAACTACGCACTATTATGTGACTGTCTCTGAAATGAGTTCCTTCCCCTGGGACCCATGCCCCTACCAGTTGTTCCCTGAGATGGCCATGGACCTGTCTGCATCATTGGTGATGAACGAGATGTTGCACTCGCTGCCATTGAAATCCCTGGGGTTACTGTCCTTGGTGTGACTTTGTTACCATATGGAGGTGGCCTTGAGCCCCCTCCATTGGGAGATGTCCTAGGGGCCTTCCCCACGAATCTGGGATGATGCGGAAAGGTCGATCGTACCTCCAGTTAAGTTCATGTGTTCCTCCACATAACATGCATTTTCCACAGCTTCTGCTACCGAAGATGGTTTCCATATCCGCACCATAGCTCTTATCTTAGGGTTCAATCCATAAATGAAGCGCTATGCCTTTTGTTGGTCATTATCCATATATGAAACATATTTGAACAATTCCATAAATCTGATCTCATATTCCTCTACAGTCCTATTTCCCTGTACTAGAGCATGAAATGCTCCTACCTGTTGTTCCTCATAGTAGGCTGGCAGATATTTCCTTTGGAACCTCTCCTCAAAAAGTTCCCAAGATACTGTGTCTAGGGTAAGATGCAGTTGTCTTTCCAGGTTGCCCCACCAGTTCAAGGTGTTGTCTCTTAACTGAAAAATTGTTATTTTCTCCTTTGAGGTGGATGCATAGTCCCTTAAGGCAAAACACCTTGTCATGCCTTCCAACCATGCTTCCACGCGTTTGCTAGCACAACCCCCGGAAAACTCCAGAAGTTTGATCTTTTACAATTCTCGAGTGATGTCTTTGGGTGGAGGTCCTCCCCCTAAATACCTTGACACTTCTAGATTACCCATTCCAGATGGTGGGGGTTCCACTTCGGTCCCTTCTGGTTGTCGCCCCTTTAAAGTCTCATTTATGGCCTCCAAAGAGCGCAGCATGAGAGCTAGTTCGGGCGATGGTGGCGGCGACGCTGGAGGTGTTCGTGGTTCCTATGACGATGCTCCTCTACCTCAATTCCCTCAAGTCCTAACCATCTTGTATGATTTAACCTGCATCAACCAAAGTTGTCAGGGTGAGTTCAAGGTCGTTTCTCATTCCGCAACTTAACTAAAAAACAGGGTTAGGCGTAAGTTTCTTTTACTTTTCTGTAAACAGACATTACTCTCTTTAGGGGATTGGCTAGGTTAGGATTAAGCATATAAGCTTGATTTCTTCACCTAAGAAAACTATTGACCCTCTCTCTCGGTAGCTATGCTAGCTTTGCACTATACTCGCCAATTCCTATAGCTTAATTGCCTAGTACGTATGAAGCCTCCTCCCGCTTGTCCTAGTCTAAGTGCTTTAAAATTTTCGTTTACAACTAAATAAGGTGACTTACAACCTAATGTCGATGAAATGAACCTAAGGTTATCCTTCGATGCTTGACTCATGAGCTTTCCTTGGCGCGTTGTACATATGCATTCAATTGTGTGTCTCAGTGGCTGAAGGTGCGAGTCTTGAGGATTGTAGAGTGGCTTTCAAGCATTGGAGCTTAGCACTTGGCTTTTCCTGGTGGAATGGAATGGAATGGAAGGACTTGGTGATTGGCTCGATGAGTTGTGTGCATGGTCTCGTGAGCTTGGCGCTTGGATAATCATAGATTATACTTCGAGATAGTACTTTGCTACTATTGATAATTTAATTATTTACATGTGAATTTATTTTGTAAAAGTGATATGCATGGCGTGTTGGTGTTTGGTCATTTCTTAAGGCTTAGGCAGTGGGTGGTCATGGGTTCAAAACCCATAGTTTCCAAAACATTTCAAAAAAAAAAATTAACTTTATTTATTAATATTTTTTTTTCTTTTTATTTATTTATCATAATAAAAAAAAATAATAAATAAATAAATAAAATTAACAAATTAACAAATAATATATATAAAAAAAATTACGATAATCAATAATAAAAATAAAAAAAATAAAAAATAACTAAAATAAAACATATATAAATTTAAACAAATAATTTTAAAAACAACATTTTTTTTTAAATAACAAAGGGAGAACATGCATGAAGCCCAAGTGCCCCGCCCTCATTCCTCCAACTCCCTCCTGACCTAAACCTAACCCTACACACTGTAACACTAATTCCTCATTTCCTCTTCATTTCTTCTTGCCAGGTCTCTGGTTACCCGGTCGGCTGCCATGGATTTCCCTCATGGCTTCTCCTCCTCGTTTGTCAGGTGTTTGGTTTCTGGCATTGGTCATTGGCTTGTATTATGTGTGTTGATGAGTTAAGTGAGGCAAGGCCTAGCCTCATGGGATTAGCGTTAGTGTTGGTATTTGTATGTTTATTGGGATATGGACTTTACCTGTTAGGCTGAGTGGTAGAGGCATGAACCAGTTCAAGCCTATTTTCCTTTGAACAGTACATCCGAGTACCCCACTTGGGAAACTCAAGAAAGCTTGCAACACACAAAAATGTATTTGTGTAGGAGGCAAGCATAACAATCTTGATGATGTAGGGAAAGATAAATTCCATCATACATTCTTTGAGATGCTTGGAAACTGGTCCTTTGGCAATTATTTCAAATGTGAAGCCATTGAGTGGGCCTGGGAGTTGCTAACAGAGGTTTACAAGCCGTCGATAGGTGCTTGGCCATTATTTTATTTTTTTTGAAACAAAAATGAGCCCAAGGCTACCGTATGTGTTTGGCACTGGTGCATCTTTGAGGAGGTTGATGCCTCATGTGATTGCTAACCCGTGTAATTTTTTGTTTGTTTGTTTTTATTGATTTTTTTTTTATATTATTTTGTATTTACAATCTACGGCTGCGTTTGGTTTTGGGCACTGGGATCTGGTGCTCAGATCTGGGCACTGATGAGATGTATAATGGTGTCAAGCTTGATGCTCAGTGCTGGTATTTGGTGATTTATGGCGGTGGTGCTTGGGCGTTTGGCTTGGATGTTGTTGGCGCTAGCTTGTGTATTATATGCTATTGCACGCGTCTCGTGGGCTTGGCGCTGGTCTCTATGTTGTGTTGGGATCTGGAAATGAATCGGGCTTGGCTTTGTGCTTGTGTTAGTTTATTTCTAGATTTTGGGTGGAGAATAGACAGCCGACCTCCTATGCTTCTTCGATGACGACTTCAACATCCTTCACGTCTGTGACTGACCCCAAGACGCGCTTTGTTCTACCATAGCCCTGCTTCTTCACTTCGGTTACGAGGTGATTGTGGTGCTAACATGTGTGTTGTGTAGCTTCTTGGCTTCGACAACTCAGGGGAGTCATATTCCGGTGGTCCCTCTCAAAATATATCACAACTCAGTGCAAAATCGTTAGTTAATCCTAAGTCCATAAAGTGATCTATATATTCCCAGTATCATTTATTTTCTAGCCATGCCACAGATGCTTCAAATGGTGTAATTTTTTATTTTGTTTTCCATCTTATGGGCATTTTCAAGCCGATTGCCAACCAACTAGACCTATACCTGACCACTATAGAGGTTAAAATGCATATATGCCAGAAGATATTGATATTCGTCGAGAAAGTTTTGCAGCTAATGGGCCTTTTTTTTTATATCTGTGGAGAATGGAGGCGGTTGTACGATATACTTGTCTTCGCTTTCTTCATCCAGGCTATCATGAAAAGATTTGGGATCATGCCACTGGTTGCATCATAATCCAAGGTGATTCCTAGACTTTTATTATTTCTTGTCAATTTGTAAATTGTTTTTTTCTTAGCTACTCCTATGATGAATATTTACTGTTATCATCTAAAAGGTTAGATGGAAAATATGTTTCATGTAATTATTGATTAATGATCGATTTGTTGACTGCATGCTAGTTGGGTAGTTCTATCTACCAACTAACTCAAAAATCATGTAGGTTTTTGATAATGCGATAGGCATCGATCTTGGCACATGTTTATTGAGATTGCATTTCTTGGTAGTGTTTATTGAGCGGGCTACAAGCCCCTATCTACTATGTAATATTGGCAAGTTTAGTGAGAGTGCATTGTTATAGGTTTATTATTTTTCACTATAATTGTTGACGTATAAATATATATGACTTAATTGTAGTTAAGTTACATGCAAAGGTATTTAGGGGTTGTTCATATTTAATTTTCTAGCTAATTAGATGAGTCATTACATTATTTTCTGTACAATATTACTACACATTATTATTTACTATACAATATATACCAGGTGTAAGGACTCTGCTTCCTTTATATTTTCAATATGTGTATTATTTATTTTTATATTTGTGTTAAAATACTTTGTGCTTGGCTTGCACGTTAGGTGGAGCTAGAGTTGGAGCTTGGCCCTTAGGCCCATATTTACAAATTTTAGAGAGTTTCAGCGTGTTTAAATTTTTGGGTGGGGTTTGTTTAAATTTCTGGGTGGGTAGGTAGGCCTTTGGCTCCAGATTTTGAACCAGGGCTCTGATACCATGTGTAAGGTTCTGCTCAACAGAGCCTTATAAAACCAGAAAAAAAAGATTTATTTAAAGGAAATGCTATCCTAACATTTTTAATACTTCATAACCAACATATATAAAATTTATTGAACTGATCATAATAAGATTACGAACAACCACATAACACTACATATTCCTTAAATACATAAAACAAATACATAAATTAAAATACCTTCATCTGATGCTAAACTCCTGCTTGTCTGGTTGTCCTCCCTGCTGCCTTGCCCTGCTTGTTGCTTGACCAAACCCTGCCCAAACCGACTAACCACCCAGCCAACTAGTAGCATCCTGTCTAGCTCCCTAGCTCCAGGATACCGAAAGGAATCCTGGCCCCCGTTCCCAAAACCCCCAGCAACCTGGTGCCCCCTGCAATGATTCACTAAAACTCCCAATATCAAACTCCCCACACCAGAAAATAACCAAACAAAAATCTCGTTCCCCTCCAAAATGCTTTCTCCCTCCAAGATCACAATGCCCCTCCCATAAGACTCTTCCCCCTCATATCTTCCCCTTTACCGACTCTCCTCCCCCTCTATTAATTACCTTATCTCCCTCCTTTATTATCTTATCCCCTCCTTTATTACCTTATCCCCCTCCTTTATTACCTTATCCCTTCCTGTCATACATAAGTCTTTTAATTAAATAAATTAAAATTATTAAGCCCCTTTTATTCATCACTCAAATATTTAATGAGTCAATTAATTAATTAATTAATCATCAACAAATATGAACAATTAATTAATAATTAATTAATTAATTAATATTATTAAGAAATAATTATTGTTTAACTAAAACACATTAGGACAGTCAGATTATCTAATTCATTATACTTAATAAACCTTATGCACTATTTAACCAGGGTTGTTACAGGTTTCTCCTTCAATGCAACTTCTACTTATTCTTCTTATGAGTGACTTATTTATTCTAGAGAATCTTATCATATGGCTAAGGATAGAGACATATTTTCTTCTCTAAATGAATGTAACAACAAGAAAATATTTGTTGGTGATGATAGATCCTTTAGTGTTGTAGGATGTGGAATATTTCAAGTAGATAATGGTCATTTCAATGATGTATTGTGCGTTCCAATTCTTTCTTGTTACCTTCTATCAGTATATAAAATCACTCATTCAGGTGAAGGTAAAACCATAGAGTTTTCACCTCACCAAGTTGTAATCAAGGATTTAAAATATCCTAAGCATGTTCTTGCAATTGGAATTGTTGATGATATTATCAGGTTGTACAAGTTTGACAATTTTGGGTCATCATATTTTCCATCAGTTTTTGTTGCTCATAGCATTGACTTGAGAAAACTTTCGCATGAGTCATTTTGTCAACTAAACTATCGCTCATTATAGCAACTATGTACTCAACATATGGTGATTGGTCTTCCTCTTGTTTCATGTAGAGATGGTGTTTGTCCCAGTTGTGTTCTCGAAAATCATCGTCGGGACAGTTTTGACAAATGTGCCTCTTGACACACCTTGGTCCCTTTGCAGCTTGTTCACAGTGATTTGTGTGGTCCACTTTCTTCTCCTTCTTTCTCTGGGTGCAACTATTTCTTAACTTTCATTGATGACTTTTCCATACATACTTGGGTTTACTTCTTAAAACTTAAGAGTGAAGTTTTTGACAATGTTTTGGCCTACAAGGCCCTTGTAGAAAATAAATATGGACATCAAATTCAAAGGTTAAGAACGGATAATAGAGGCAAATACGTGAAAAATAATTTTACAAGTTACTACACTACACATGGAATCCAAATGAAACACATAGTTCCATATACACTACAACAAAATCGGGTTGTTGAGAGAAAGAACCACACATTAAGAGAAATCGATAATTGTATGATCCAATCTAAGGGATTAAGTATAAAGTATTGGGAAAAAGCCATCAACTGTGGAAATTACATAGTAAATTGCACCCCCACAAAGGTTCTTAAAAATATAACAATGAAAGAAGCTTGGACTAAAATTAAACCAGATGTAAGTCACTTTCGTGTACTTAGTAGTATAGCATGATCTCACATTCCTGATGAGAAAAGGAAAGCATTGTAGCCTAAAAGTGAGAAGTGTATATTTGTTGGTTATTCTGAAGATGTCAAAGGTTATAGACTTCTTCAACCACATTGTAAAGAAATTATTATTAGAAGAGATGTTAAATTTCATGAAAATATCTTGGCCTGCGATCCTAATTCGATGATTGTGCCTTCTTCAGTCTATGATCCCTCTTCGACGTTTGTTCCTTCTTCGGTCTCTGATCCATCTTCAAAATTTGTGCCTTATTATGTTCCTATTCTGGTTTCTTCTTCAGATGATGACATCGAGGATGCAAATTCACCTCTTCCTGCACACCTTCCTCCAGATGAGTCTGTTGAACCTGAACTGACACCATATCCACCGCTTCCTGGATGGGTTTTTTCAACATGAGAAGCAGTTGGTGATCTTGTCAGTGATCCTTCATATTAGTGTTGGACACGTTCACAGTTCCAATGGGCCTCTTCTCTTTTGGCTCAAGTTTCAGAGACTCGTGATCCAGATACATTTGTAGAAGATTTAAGTCATCCATATTGGGATACAACAATGAATGAAGAGTATCGTTCTTTAATGGAAAATGATACTTGGGATATTTTACTTCTTCCAAAAGGAAGAAAACTTGTCAGATGTAAATGGGTCTATAAAATTAAGTATGCATCATATGGAAGTGTTGAAAGACACAAGGCTCAGTTAGTTGCCAAAGTATTTTCCCAAGTTGAAGGAATTGACTATAATGAAACCTCTTCCTTTGTAGCCAACATGAATTCCATTTTCCTTGTTCTTTCCCTTGCTGCCTCACATAAATGGGAGGTCCATCAAATGGATGTTAAATCCTCCTTCTTGCATGGAGATTTGAAATAATAAATATACATGGAACAACCTCTTTTCTATGTTCAGAATGACTCTAGACTTGTTTGTCACCTTAAGAAATCGCTTTATGGTCTTAATAAATCTCCCCGATCTTGGTATGCCAAAATGGACAACTTTCTTATTGACACTAGATTGTCTAGATTCCATTCTGATCCTAATTTCTATACCAAAAAAGTAGGAATCCATCTCCTAATAATTGTCCTTTATGTTGATGACCTTATCCTTACTAGTAGTGACTCAAAACTTTTAAGACATGTGAAAAACAACCTTAAGAAGAAATTTGAAATGACAGACTTAGGATTTTTTCCCTATTTCCTTGGCTTCCAAGTTTTTAAAACCAATGAAGGAATTTTTATTTCCCAGTATAATTATCCTTATGACCTTCTTCAGTGCTTTCACATGGAATATTGTAAACCAACCCCTTCTCCCTTCCTGTCTAGATCCAACATTGTTGCCACCTGTACTTCTCCCAAAGTTAATGCCACCTTGTACCATCAGTTAGTTGGTATCCTCTTATACTTTAGTCATACTCATCTTGATATTTCCTTTATTGTTGGTATCATTTCCCAGTATATGCAAACACCCCATGAAATCCATTGGAAAGAAACTAAAAGGATACTTTTCTATGTTTATGGTACAATTCAGTTCGGGATAGATTATAGTTCAAGGGCTCCTTTATTGGTTGGTTTCACTGATTCAGATTGGGTCGACGACCCTGATGATTAGAATTCTACTATAGGTTATGTTTTCATCCTTGGTTTAGGACCTTTCACTTGGGCCTGTAAGAAACAATACGTTATTGAAATTTCTTCAACAGAAGCAAAGTATCAAATAGTGGTGAAAATCAAAGTACCATCAAGCTATCCAAAGACCCATTTCAACATCAACTCAGCAAACACATCGAGATACACATGCAGTTCATCATAATTCTCATTCATTATCAAGTTATTGAAGTTCTATTTTTCCCTATAGAAGATCAAGTTGCAAAATTTTTGACAAAGTCTCTTACATAAGAAAAGTTTTCCAAACTTTTATCTATGTCAGGAGTTCAGGAAGTTATCATCAAGGGGGGATAGGCTCTAATGCCTCTTTCCTTATCCTATTGTGTCACTATTGTAAATCCTTCAATCTTATACAAAGTTTTTCTTAAGGGGGTATGTTAGGATATTTAGACACTTAGGAGTTAGTTAAGATCTACTTGGCATAATGTGTCGTTATGTAAAAGTGTGTTTCTTAGTGTGTTTCTTTAATATGCATTAGTAGGAATTTGTAGTTAGGAAATCCGATGGTCCTGATATGTTCTCGACATAGAGTGATCTGACAGTTCATATTCTCCTCGATATTAATGGCCATTGATATGTGGATTAGCACCCAATTGGTCCATGATCTATATTTAAAGAGCATGGACGGTCATTTTCCAATGATAGATTGTGAGAAACTGTACTGTAAAATATCTTTGTAATCTTTTTATTTTTCATTAATAAACTTCTCTAAGTGGCTGTGTTGGCTGGGGTTGTGGATGTTTCCCCGTAGTGGTTTTACCATGTCAAAAAATTGATGAGTTGGTCTTTGATCTGGTTGTGTGAGTGGTTACTGAAGGTGTTCGTCCTCTGTTGGAATACATGTGTTGTCGAACATAAAGTTGATAATGAGAGGCTTATGAAATCCAAGGAGCAGCAATAGGACTTCAATATCAAGTTGATGAAATGCTTGGACATAATAGAAAGTAAAATGGATAAGGAGATAGATTCAAGTAAGTCAAGAAGTCACAGGTCTCATGGTGAGAGAAGAAAAATAAGAAATGTAGAAAGGAATCATTAACACTCACCAAAGAATTCATTTAGGAAAGTGTGTAGTAGCTCAAGTCCATATCCTATCAGAAAGAATAAGAGGAGGACCGAGGTGGATGAGCTACAGGGATAAATGAATAAGATCAATCCTCCTACCTTTGAAAGTGAGCACAAGAAGGATGAAGATGTGGAGGCATAGCTATTGGGTATGAGGAATTTCTTCCTACTGCATAATTATTTTACGCAAGAAGAAGGGAGAATTTCCATCTATCATCTAAAATGAAAATAATCAATGTGGTGGGATCATTTCATGAAAGTACAACATTGTTGGCACCAGGACGAAGAGGAAAGAAGAACAATTGTGGGAAAGAAAGCGTGCAGAAAACTGAAGTAACAACTAGCAAAAGAACAACACGCGCGCATGCAAGAAAGCGTGCACAAAGGAAAGAGACACATGGAGGAAGAACAACACAAGTATGGGAGAAAGACCTAATGTAATAATGGTTAGGGTTTTGATAATACTCTTAAAAATGTTGAAGAGCTCAAAATGTATAAATATAGATACGAAAGTATCAGTTAGAGAGGTTATGTGATGTGATATTGTGTTTTAAGGGTTATTGCTATTTTAGCGGTATGAACCAATTTTGTAAGATGTTGAGAAAATAAGATATGAGGGAAGGTATATCTGAGGATTATACCACAGGCCGTGGATCCTGGTGCAATCTAGTTCACCTCACATAGATCTTACCCAATTTTGTGGAGAATTGTAAGCGTGAGGCGCCGGAAATGTAGAACTTCCATAATAAAAGAGCCAAGAGACAAATCTTTGTGGAAATAGCCTAGGAGGGGGTGAACCATGGTAATCCTCATGTAATTTGTTAAATGTATGCATGTCTCTTCTTTCTTTCAGAAATTAACAGTTAAGCTTGATGAATGAGTTAATACATTGTTATGAATCTGTTTATACTTATCTTAAATAAAATTGTGGGATATACGTATGCGAATCCAAGGAACAAGTAGCTTCCCTTACTTCTCACGGTATCTGGCCTTAATCAAGAACCCTTTTCTGCTACTCTGTCCTAGGCTGTAAACACCTGAGTCTTATAGCCACCCATTGTTGATACTGAGAGGTGGGTGAATCAGTATCAAGTACAATTTAAAACCTTTTTCAAATTATACTTAAACCATTCAACTATATCCAATGAGAAATGAACAATAGTATAAGAGTTACACCAATACACCACAATACACCATGCACATTATATGAGAAATAAT
>SNQJ01S0067595.1:0-24467 GCA_010110895.2 Picea sitchensis | reverse complement strand
CGGAGAGTTTCAGTTAACTGACAAAAAGCCCCGAGTCTCGGCGGAAACTTCCCTGATTTTTTGCATTGTTAGGTACTCGCGGGCTGTTTTAGGCTAGCCCGCGGATACCTGCGTGCAGTAAGAGGACAGCAAGCGGATGCCCGTGCCCAGTGAGAAGTTAGGGCGCGGGTTGCCTGTTTTGAGTGGTTTTTGAGGAGTTACTCAGCACGGCTTTGACTAGGAAGAGGCATGAGTTGGTCTGATGCCAGGTAAACCTGTATGGTGCATTTTATGGTTATAACAGATGCNGAGAAGTTAGGGCGCAGGTTTCTTGTTTTGAGTGGTTTTTTGAGGAGTTACTCAGCATGGCTTTGGCTAGGAAGAGGCATGAGTTGGCCTGATGCCAGGTAAACCTGTATGGTGCATTTTAGGGTTATAACACCAGGAGGGCCGATAGTTTTAGAGGCTTTGTTGGAACCCTAAATGACATGAACCCTAGGTAAATGATTCAGATAACCTAAGAAGGGAATTGATAACCAACAAATGGTTCTATTTTCGTGTTAAGAGGAACAAGAGAGGACTGAGTAAATGAGATGGAATGAATACGAACTGAAGGAAAGGAACAAAAGATAAATGAGACATTAGAAGGGGATGTTGAGACCCTAGAAGCCCATGAGAGAACAAATCGAGGGCTGGTTGAGGACTAAAGAGCTAGAGTTTGCACAGAAAGACAATAGAAACCCTAGGATCACACCACGTAAATACTTGGATAAATACGTGTTTACAGATTTACACGAAGTCTTTCTCTTTTATTTTCTGCATATACTACAGGAGTGGATATTAATGTTAAAGGATAACTAGGCGACGAAATGGATTCGACAGCTATATTGGACTCCAGCAGCTGCAGCAGGTGAACAAAAAATTCACCCGCACAATCGACTTTTGGCTTGAAAGTATTGTGGCAGGCTTTATCACAGAATTTGCGGTAGACACAACAAAGGCATACAGTGCAGCTGAGCAAGAGTTCCTACGAGGACCCAGAGGAAGGTACATCCAATCACTATATACTTATATCAAGATACTGTTATATAACAAAGGTGTAATGACAATGGAATTAGACAGCTAGACTTCCTTGCGCACATGCGGGAAGGGGGGAAGCACTGATAGAGAGAGGAGGATTGGAAGGAGGGAAGGATATAGAGAAGAATGAGGAGGAACCCTTGAACTCGATATTGATGGATGACAACCAAATAAAGTGGATCTTGGCATCATCAGGAATGACGCATAGCGGAGCACTCTACCAATATAAGGTGAATACAAGAAGAGAGATGTAGTCGAGAGGGAGGGCTTGGCCAGCGATGAGGAAGAGGTAAAGGATCTCTGGGATGTGGAGTAGATTGAGGAAATCCTATGTGCTACATATGAGAGGAAAACAAGAGGCCCAAGAACAAGAGGAGAAGACAACCATCCCTTCAATGTTAATGTCAGTTCAGAACCCATAAACCCTTGTGCGACCAATACACCAAAGAGAACACCATCGTTTAGACAACCAAAGTTCAGAGTAAGTCCGACTGCAGGAAGTAAATCTACACAAGGAGCAACAACTGGAGGATCCATTCTAGGCAACCTTAGTCAATTATCTACACCGCATAGAGGAGGGAGTAGCCTAGTATTTGGAATGGCAGGACACGATCCTACTATCAGATTACCATAGTTTCGAGGAGAAGAAGCAGAAGACCTTGAGAAGCATCTGTTCATTTGCGTAAAGATATGGGAAGCAAAGAATATCACTGATGAAGACACCAAACTCGCACAGCTAGGAATCACGCTAAGGGACCGCACACTATATTGGTACATGAGTCTAGACACGAACAATGTTCCCGGAATGACAAGGACATTGGATGACATTAAGAAACTATTGATCAATGAGTTCCAGAAGCCAATATCAGAGGATCAATACATGAATGAGATGATTGAAATAAAACAAAAATAGGAGAATCGGTATGGGAGATTGATCAAAGGTTCAAGCGATTAAAAGGAAATTTAAAATACCTTATGACCAATATGCAACATCGGCACCAATTTGTCAACTCACTACTCCCACACTTAAAATATCCATTACGACAACAGAAGTTTCAGACGCAAGAAGAGGCTCTGCATGCAGCCTTGCAATTAGAAGAGAATCGATACCAGCAGACAGACCTGGCTATCGAAGAACTGAAGGAGGATATGAAGAACTTAACATTTCAGCTAAACCAGAACAAGAACAAGGATAAATGAGAAGGCATTTGGTGCACGACCTGCAAGATGAAAGGACACCATAAGAATGATTGCATAACATTCACATAGTATATGGCGACATGGATTCCAAACCCACTACCACAAGGAGGATTATGGTGTGAAATATGAAACAAATCGGGTCACGACCCTTACCACTACACGATGATGCAGAAATACCAAGCAGTCCCAAAGAACTCATATTGCACCTTTTGCAAGTTAGTCGGCCATGAAGAAAAATATTGCAGAACTATGGAGCTGATGCGGGAAAGAATATCAGACACATATAGGGTACATGCAGAAATGATGACTGGGCAGGTAGCACCAAAGTTCAATCAAGCCCCAACACCATACAACACTGTGCAACAGAAGTATAATACGATGCCACAACCTTACAATAAAGTGCAGCCATAGTACAACCCATCACAGCCCCAGTACAATACCGCATAGTATAATCAGGGACCACAATACAACCCACCGCAATGTGACCGCGTAGCTTATAGAGGAGCAGGACAAGTCAGAGGAGGTTTCAGATGGGGTAGAGGACTTGTTACATGTCACAATTGCCAGCAACCAGGACATTATGCATGGGAGTGCCCACTGCCACCAGTGACTTGTATGTATTGTCGCGCATCGGACCACAATATGGAGGATTGTCCGACATTACTTGGAAAGATCCAGGAAAAAAGGAATCAAAATAACTAGAATGTTCAGTGGATTTCAGTCAAAGCAAGGGATGACGGATGGAACATCAATATAGTCACTTGAGGAGGAATGAAAACAGGAAATGACGTAGTTCGACAAGAACCATCGTAGAACCAATGGGTAAAGAAGAACATCGAACCCAAGAAGTAGCTCGACGCGCATAAGGAAAAAGAGATTTTTACAGAAGCCCGACAAGAATTCCAGAAGGAGAACATTGCGCCAATTGCAAAACGGAGCAAGGAATCTCTGGAATACAAAATGTCATCATCACTGGAACATACTAATAGAATACAACCCGAGGAACAAGTAAGTACGATTAAATACTTTTTGCAATCATGCATCAAAATGTTAAGTGATCCTTCATCTGTCAAAATATTGCAAAACATCCTAGAAAAATGTAGCGGCGAGATGAAACATAATCCATAATTGAAAACTGTCAACCACCTACACACAAGAAGAAGAACAAGTAGGGAATTTAGATTAATGTACTACCAAGTGAATGTACTACCAAAAGCTACATGGAAATGCATGGGAGAACCTACACTGGGATACTCAATTGTTCAATTAAATCTAGCAAATCAACATAGAGTCCTACCAATAGGCAGACTGAAAGGAGTGATGGTAGATCTAGATGGTGTGCACACTAAGGAAGACTTTGAATTCATTGAAATAGTAGATGACACAACACCTTACCCAGTGCTACTTGGTCTAGATTGGGCATTCGACAACCAGGCCATAATTAACTTAAAAACCATAAAAATGAAATTTGAGTCAGGGGACTACAGGGTCATATCCCCACTCGACCCATAAGAAGGTGAGATCTTCGTATAACCCACTTGTTTGGATTTAGAAGAGATTGGCCAGTTGTACAGAACAACTACGTGCGATGCGGACTATATAAACCCAACTGAAGATGGGGTACTTAGTTGGCGGAGCATTACTTCATGCACAACAGACTCAGACACCGGGTTAGAAAACTTGCAGCAAAGACTACATGAAGTATCCACGAGAAGGTGCGCCATAATATACCATGCAGTACAGTGGATTGGCACAAAAATCAGAGAACCACCCTGCTTTCACGGGATAAATGATTTGGAAACTTTCTTGGCACAATATGAAGACAAAGTATTAGAAAACCAGATATTTCTAGCACTAGATTTATCATTAAAGGCTACACTCACCAGATGGTGGGGTGCTGACGCATCACCCCCTACCTCAGCAGGCTCTGCATGACCTCCCGATCTTAGGATCATTCTCTTTTCACCACGAGCTGAAGAGGCTCATTTAGTTCCCTGCTAGAACCTTTAGAATTCGATCCACAGGTCCTTCAACATCCCTATGGCCTCAAACACGTCAACGACCTTTTCCCGAAAAAGGAAAATTCAGGTTCCACGATTTCGCGAACCCTGGCGTTGAGTTCTCTGGCTCCTCGATCCTCCAAAACCTGATATGCCAAAATGTTGAATGTCGAAATAGGATTCAATGTCAATTAGTCCCAACCCACATCTCATACATGTGACTGTTTCCTTCATGACTGCAACCTAAATCCAAAGGTATGCCGCGTTTCACGACTTCGGGACTTTCGATGTCAAGTGCCCAGCTCCTGCTCCTCAGAACAGTCGAAAATCCGATCCCCGAAATGCCAAAATTATTTTCCAGAGGGAGATTAACGACTGTGAGTATCCCCTAATACAATGGCTTGGATCCTTTCGGGACTTCGTGGATCAAGACTCCCGAACTCTTACCCTTTGCTTTTTCGGTAGCCAAAATGTTGAAATGGCCCTTTTGGGAATCTCACGATGCCTCGATCGCCGCCACGTTTCCTCTTGTTGGGCGGTCCCGATACTCTCAGTGTTTCGAGACTTCACAAGTTGCGAAGTCGAAAGACTCCTCCGTTCCACTCTTCGATGCCCAAATCCCCAAAATACATAAATGTGTGACTACAGCCCCACTTCTACAATATGCATCATTTTGCGACTTCGGGGATTTCTAGCACAAAGAACCCCCCAACCTCTTGTTCTCGAGATTGTCAAAAAGTTGAATCCCAAAATGCCGAAATCCTTGGTTGCTTTCTCCTCTAAAGGATGCGTCACGTTTCGTGATTTCAGGACTTCCGATCTGAAGTGTTCCAACTTTATGTCTGTAGGATCCCCAAAATGTCGAATTTCGATATCCCGATACCAGGTGTGACCACAACCCCACTCCTTGCTACGTCGCGTTTCGCGACTTCGGGGTTTTCATCCCCAAGAGACAAGACTTCTTGTCTTTAGGACTTCTGAAATCCTAAATCTCAGTATGTTGAAACCCGTAACCCTGCTTCGTGGTCCGGTGCTATTTCTTCAATGCTTTCGGGGTTTTGCGCTTCAGGATTTCTCAATTCCCATTGCATCGACCCTTTCTCCTTCGCACTCCCGGGTCCTGTAATATCATTAGCTCCTGATATCTACCACACGTCCTCTACAAATGAGCGGTCCTGATCTTTATGGAACTTTGAAGGGCCTCTACTCAACTCATACGCGATATTAACTCGCGCGCACCTTCTCCCAGATTTGATGGTTATCAGCTATTTGGGCTAGATATGATGGCCCAGAGCTATTCTCCTAACTTGTGTGCTCTTCTTCCTGCCTTGGAAGATTTTCCAATTATCAAAGCCCTCGGCCTTTGTTTCCTACTATGAAGCCTGCATTATTGGCTTTTGTTTGCATTCTAAGGACTATATCCCTCCTGAGCTCCTCGAACTCGAGTCCTCCAAAGGGTTCTCCCTCACCTTCTACTCCTCTTGGCAATGGGCCTATGTGTGAAAGAACTGCTCCTCTTGAGCTTTCTCAAACTCTGAACTCTACACTCCTTGCAGTTGTTGCTCTGTGCTCAAAGGCACTTTTCCTCATGAGCTTCTCCTTCTAAAACCTTGAAAGGTTTCCCCGACCTTTGTGATTCCTACAGGGTCTCTGTGCACACGAAGGTTCTATCTATCTTGAGCATCTCCCTACTCAAACCTTTAAGGGTCTCAACCCCTTTTCTCTCCCTTCAAGGGGAATATAAGTGCCCTCTTGGAAACTTATGCTCAAGCACTCTTTGCTAAGCTTGCAGGGTATTCAGTAATCCAGTGAAGGTCCTCCTGTGACACTTATTCTTCCTCAGAAATCTAAGAGTTCTCTATGCACTCTGGCACCTTTTCAATTCCCTCCTAGCAGAGTTCCTAGAATCCTTAGTGATTTTGTCTTCTCCTCTGAACTCAAACAAGAGTTCTCTCCTTATGCCTTCTATGCACACGCTCAATGCCCTTCTGGCAGAGCTCTATAGAACCTTCAGTAATTTTGTCCTTTTTGTGCCTTCCTCTGCACAGTCTTCACTTCCAAGGTGTTCAACAACCTTGAGGATTCTCCTTGAGTCAATGACTTCCGCTGGTGCACCCTCCTGGCATGTCTTTGTCTGAATCTGTAGACTTCCGAAGTGAAATCCTTACACTGGATTTCAGAGACCGCAACACTCTGTCATGCACTCATGCATGAAGCCTCAAAGAATCCCAAACCTAAAATCAAAGAACCTACAGATAGGAAAATCTATCTGACCCTATAAATGCACACTTAATCATACATCTACAGTATATAAATACACACACATGAAAACATTCATCATACACAGAATAACATGCAAGAAAAACTTCTATGATTGTATTAATCTAAAAATGCCTCTTTACAATGTGTTTGAGATCGGACTGCAACAGAGTCTCATCTATCCTCTCTTCTCTTCTCTACTCAACTTACCCAACTACCTCTCTAACTCTTCCTACATACAAAGGATATTTTACATGAGGGGGATCTTCGAGCTCTTCCCTCCAAGCTACCTACTCTATTCAATTACATTGAATCACATTGAATGGGTTGTCTAGTCTGAATCAGATCTAGATCCCAGCCTTACAACCATTAAAGGAATTCTTTAACCATAGCCTACTCAAAGGAATGACTTTGTCTCTACCAACCTTACAAACATTTAATACAAATTTCAATTTCAAAATTTGAAATGAGAGAGTTGCACCTCTCCTTCTTCATTGAATACGCGTTGTGTTGGGATGGCTTGGGAACGATGCTCCTGCATCATACTCCTCTGCTGTGAAAAATTCATGAGCTCCTTCTCATGAGCTCCATAGTGTCGCTGTTGAAATCCTCCTGGATCCCAAACAGTCCTCTCGAGTTGTTCATATGCTCCACTGCTTTGTTGTTATTGTTGCTTCCACTGCTCTTTTGCTGCTGCTGTCTCCCTTCTAATCAGTTTCCCTTCGCTGGCAGCTTCTGCTGATCTGACCATCAACTTTCAGATCTTCTCAATCTCCTCGTCTAGTTGCTCCAATGGATGGCTCTATTCAGGCAGTCTCCTCTGCTGCAATTCTTCCTCATCAGTGGGAAGATCTACCAGATCTCCCATGCCATCTTCTTCATCCTCTATGGCACTAAGTGTCCATTCTGCTGCAAAGTTCAGCTTCACAGTCCTATCACTGAGCTACTGCTTAGATTTTCCCTGTGACATCTCTACTGCTACCATATCTCTTTGTGTTGGCTCAAGTCCAACCTCTCCCAGCTGCTCCTTGGGCTGGTGTTCTCCTCATGTATCTGCTTCCAACTTCATCTGTTGGATGTGCATTTTTTGTACTATCACCCTTCTCTCCAAGGCTTCAATTTGCTCACATAGATAAGAAAAGCTCATGTTGTCTTCTTCTTCTTCTTCTTCTACTGCAAGCTACAATGTTGCAGGCATCTCTGTTTTAGCTTCCTGGCTGAAAAATTTGAGCCATTCCTCAGAATGCTCATTTCCTTCTTCTACTTGGGCATCTTTTGAAATCTGCTCCAACTCTTCCTCTTCTTTTACAGTCTTTTCTAGCTTTCTTTCTGTTGTTGCTACATCAGAAACACAAACTCTCACCTCAACTGGGCTCAATGGAAGGAATATCTGAATTCACCCAATGATCAGAATGTCCTTCTGATCTTTTTCCTCTGTCAACTTTCCTTGCTTATCTGAACTCACCTCCGAGTTCATGAGACTTTTACACAGCCTCACCTTTGTTCCCATGCCCACCTGGAAATATGGAAACTTTCTACTACCCTCTTGGCAGTCTATGAGATCCTCAGATCCCATCACATTGCCCTCCTGGAAACATGAAATTTCCCTGTTGTCCTCCTGATAGTTTATGAGATCCCGCAGCGATCTCATCTCATTGCCCACCTGGAAATTGAAAATTTGTGTTCTTCCCTCTTGTCAGTCTTTGAGATCATTCTGTGATCCCAGTTCACCCTCAGCATCACTGAGATTTCTCCCAGTCTCTAGTTCACATACCTGAACCATATCCTTCTGTTCATCCCTAAGGCTTTCAACATGCCTCAGCCATCTCTTTAACAACCTTTGTTGTCTTTTGGCCACTAGTACCTTGACTGGCCATTTTAATTTTGTCTTCATGGGCCATTCATACACCCAATGTGTTCTTGCATCCTATTGCATATGCAGTGCAAGTTCCTCCATCCTTGCTCTGATCTCGGCGATCTCTTTATCCATCTTATCTTCTCTTGGTTGCTGATGGATCTTCTTTCCATTGCATCTATGGCCTTCAGTAACCATTTTCTTGCCTTCTGTCTACCCTTCGAGAAAACCTATTGCTATCATTCTACAACCTTGAGTGCTTCCAGCTTCTCCTATAGTTCTCCTTGACTATCTCCTTGACTGTTGCCTTCCTGCATCAATCACCACAGAGTATATTCATCGCTCTGCCTTCCTCTGATACCAAATTGATGTGTATCAGAGTACTCTTTCTCCTCTCGCTTCCTCTGCCTGAAATATACAAACAGATTCAAGCTCTAATACCACTTGTGACGTAGCCCCCCCTACCACAGCAGGCTCTGCGCGACCTCCCGGTCTTAGGATCATTCTCGTTTCACCCCAAGTCAAAGCGGCTTCTTTAGTTCCCTGCAGGAACCTTCACAATTTGATCCACAGGTCCTTCAACATCCCCACGGCCTCCAACATGACAACGACCTTTTTCCGAAAAAGGAAAATTTGGGTTTCTCGATTTTGCGAACCTTGGCGTCGAGTTCTCGAGCTCCTCAATCCTCTGAAACCCGATCAGTCAAAATGTCAAATGCCGAAATAGGCTTCAACGTCAATTAGTCCCAGCCCACATCTCATCCATGTGATTGTTTCCTTCGTGACCACAGCCTAACTCTGAAGGTATGTCGCATTTCGTGACTTCGGGACTTTCGATGTCAAGTGCCTGGCTACTTCTCCTCAGAACAGCTGAAAAGTAGATCCCCGAAATGAAGAAATTATTTTCCAGAGGGATATCAACGGCTGTGAGCCTCCCCTGATCCAACGGCTTGGATCTTTTCAGGACTTCGTGGATCAAGAGTCCTGAACTTTTACCCTTTACTTTTCTGGTAGCCAAAATGACGAAATGGCCCTTTCAGGAATCTCACGATGCCTCGATCGCCGCCATGTGTCCTCCTGTTGGATGGTCCTGATTCTCTCGGTGTTTTGGGACTTCACAAGTTGCGAAGTCGAAAGACTCCTTCGTTTCTCTCTTCGATGCTCGAATCCCCAAAATACCTAAATGTTTGACCACAACCCCACTTCTACAATATGCGGTGTTTTGCAACTTCGGGGATTTCCAGCGCAAAGCACCCCCAAACCTCTGGTTCTTGGGATTGCTGAAAATTCGAATCCCTAAATGCCAAAATCCTTGGTTGCTTTCTCCTCCAAAGGATGCATCGCATTTCATGATTTCAATACTTCTGATGTGAAGTGTTCTGACGTTATGTCTATGGGATCCCCGAAATTCCGAATTCCACTATCCCGATACTAGGTGTGACCGCAGCCCCACTCCTCACTACGTCGTGTTTCATGACTCTGGGGTTTTCATCCCCAAGAGCCCAGATTTCTTGTCTTTATGACTTCTAAAATCCTGAATCCCAGTATGCCGAAACCATAACCCTGCTCCATGGTCCGACACTATTTCTTCAATGCTTTTGGGGTTTCGTGCTTCAGGACTTTGCAATTCCCATTGCAACGACCCTTTCTCCTTCGCACTCTAGGGTCCCAAAATACCGATGGCTCTTGATCTCTGCCACGCATCCTCTACAAATGGACGGTCCTGATCTTTACGAAAATTTGACAGGCCTCTACTCAACTCATATGTGAGATTAACTTGTGCGCACTTTCTCCTAGGTCTGATGGCTATCGGCTATCTGGGCTAGATCTAACAGCCCAGATCTATTCTCCTTCCTTGTGCACTCTTCTTCCTTCCTTGGAAGGTTTTCCAATTATCAAAGGCCTCGGCCTTTGCTTCTTGTTATGAAGCCTACATTCTCGGATTTTGTTCACATTCTAAGGACGCTATCCCTCCTGAGCTCCTTGAACTCGAGTCCTCCAAAGGGTTCTCCCTCACCTTCTGCTCCTCTTGGCAATGGGCCTGTGCATGAAAGCACTACTCCTCCTGAGATTTCTCAAACTCTAAACTCTACACTCCTTGCAGTTGTCACTCTGTGCTCAAAGGCACTTTTCCTCCTGAGATTCTCCTTCTAAAACCTTGAAAGGTTTCCCCAACCTCTGTGATTCCTACAGAGTCTATGCACACACAAAGGTGCTATCTGACTTGATCTTCTCCCTACTCAAACCTTTAAGGGTCTCAACCCCTTTTCTCTCCCTTCAAGGGGAATATAAGTGCCCTCTTGGAAACTTATGCTCAAGCACTCTTTGTTAAGCTTGCAGGGTATTCAGCAATCTTGTGAAGGTCCTCTTATGACACTTCTTATTCCCCAAAACTCTAAGAGTTCTCTGTGCACTCTGGCACCTGCTCAATGCCCTCTTGGCAGAGTTCCTAGAATCCTCAGTGATTCTGTCTTATCCTCTGAACTCAAACAAGAGTTCTCTCCTTGTGCCTTCTATGCACGCGCTCAATGCCCTCCTGGTAGAGCTCTACATAACCTTCAGTAATTATGTCTTCTCTGTGCCTTCCTTTGCACAGTCTTCACCTCCAAGGTATTCAGCAACCTTGAGGATTCTCCTTGAGTCAATGACTTCAACTGGTGCACCCTCCTGGCATGTCTTTGTTTGAATCCGCAGACTTCAGAAGTGCAATCCTTACACTGGCTTTCAGAGACTACAACACTCTGCCATGCACTCATGCATGAAGCCTCAAAGAATCCAAAACCTGAAATAAAAGAACCCACAGATAGGAAAATCTATTTGTTCCTGTAAATGCACATTTAATCATACATCTACAACATATAAATACACACACATGAAGACATTCATCATACACAGAATAACATACAGGAAAAACTGCTCTGATTGTATTAATCTGAAAATGCCTCTTTACAATGTGTTTGAGCTCAGACTGAAACAGAGTCTCATCTCTCCTCTCTTCTCTTCTCTACTCGACTTACCCAACTACCTCTCTAACTCTTCCTACATACAAAGGACCGTTTACATGAGAAGGTTCTTCGAGCTCTTCCCTCCAAGCTACCTACTCTATTCAATTACATTGAATCACATTGAATGAGATGTCTAGTCCGAATCGGATCTAGATCCCAGCCTTACAACCATTAAAGGCCTTCTTTAACTACAGCCTGCTCAAAGGCATGGCTTTGGCTCTACCAGCCTTACAAACATTTAATACAAATTTCAATTTCAAAATTTGAAACGAGAGGGTTGCGCCTCTCCTTCTTCATTGAATACGCGTTGTGTTGGGCTAGCTGGTTGGCACATGGCTGGCTTGGGAGCGATGCTCCTGCATTAGGTATACACAAAGAAACTATCACAGATTGGGAACAATGTAAGTGATTACTGGGCATAAGGTTTGATGCAGAACAGAAAAGTAACAAACAACAAAAATATGACGGACTAGGCACACGAGAAGAACACTTGGAGGTGTGTAAAACACTATGGAAAATTATGCAACCAGAGGATTGGTCTCACCACTTAATTCATACTTTAGAGGGCATACCAGTGAATTGGTATACAGACCAGGAAATGCATAAAGGAACCAAGACATGGGAAAAACTCCAACAAAACTTTACAGTCACTTTCTCATTCGACCATGAGAACCCCAACATGGACATGGCCCTGAAATGGATCATAAACATCATATTCATTGAAGAACCAGAAGTACAAGATATCACAGAGGTAAAACAGCAAAATAAGAACACAGTCAAGGATCTACTGTTATGATACCATGTACAGGAGGAAGCTATGGATCAAGATGATCCGCGCGATATTCATATCAAAGAAGTTGACGGTGAGAGAGATGTGGAAGGACCACCCTTAGATTCATAAGTCATCTCTGGTCCAATAAATATAAATAAGGTTAACATAGGGACCACCGAGCGGCCCAAAATGGTCAGCATTGGAGATTACTGGGATGAAGAGACACTAGAAAGTATCATAGAATTCTTGCGTGAATACAACAACCTTTTTCCCACAACCTTTACAGAGATGAAAGGCATAGTCAGAGAATTAGGAGAAATGAAGATACCACTCAAACCTGATGCGAGACCCATTAAACAAATACCATATAGATTGAATCCCATATATAAATAGAAAGTTAAAGACGAGATTGATAGGATGCTCGAGGCTGGAATCATCGAACCAGTCAAAGAATCAGAATGGATAATCTTGATGGTAGTACAGGACAAGAAACAGGGAAGAGGGATCAGGATATGCATCGACTTGAAGAAGTTGAACGATGCATGACTACACAACCCATTCCCCACACCATTCACAAATGAATTATTCAATAACGTAGGAGGCCACGAAGCCTACTCATTCACCGATGGATTCTCAGGATATCATTAGATTAAGATAGCACATGAGGATAGACACAAGACCATGTTCATCACAGAATGGGAATCTTATCAGTATACAGTCATGTCTTTCGGACTGAAGAATGAACCTACGATATTTTCTAGAGTGGTCATCGCAGCATTTAAGGAATTCATCCATCAATTCCTCAAAGTATACCTGCATGATTGGACAGTGTATAGCTTACTAAAATACCATGTGGAAGTTTTACGGATGATGTTAGAACGATGTAGACAGTGCCAGATATCACTAAATATCAAGAAATGCATATTTGGGATACTATTGTGACACATAGTATGCAAACAGGGTTTGCTAGTGGATCCAGCCAAAATCGCAGTCATTGTTAATCTACCAGTGCCAAAAACAGTCCTCCAACTAAGAGCAATATTAGTACATACAAGATATCACAGGAAATTCATCAAAGGCTATGCCCAGATTATAGTGCCAATGGAAAAAATGTTAAGGAAGGATACAAAGTATCAATGGAACGATGAGTGCTAACATGGTCTAGATACCCTGAAGGAAAAGATGGTCAATGCGCCAATATTGGTATTTCCATATTGGGAGAAGACCTTCCATGTACATGTAGATGCATCAGCGATAGAAATTGGAGCTATCTTGGCACAACTAGGAGCAGGAGACTTGGATCACCCGATAGCATTCACAAGCATAAAGTTATCAGATTCATAACAGAATTATAACACAACATAGAGAGAAGGCCTAGCTATGGTTTATGCACTACAAAAATACAGACATTACCTATTAGGAAAACACTTTAAGATGTTTATAGATCACTCAGCCCTGAAATACCTAGTCAACAGGCCAATGTTGGGGGAGAGAATCTGTCGATGGTTATTTCTATCTCAAGAATTTGACTTTGAGGTAATAGTTAAACCAGGAAAACTGAATGCAGGACCTGACCACCTATCGAGGGTCACAAATGGAGAGGAACCAATGAATTTAAAAGACAACTTTCCAGATGCACAACTATTCTCAGTACATATTGCTAACCATTACTTCGCAGAGATCATCCAGTACTTGAGCACAGGTACTCGACCGCAATAATATACCACTGCGAAGAAGAAGAACTTGGTAGTCTACGTAGCTGACTATCAATTGATCGCAGGACATGTATACAAGATGGGTGCATATAGCATCTTACGAAGATACGTACTAGACCATGAACGACCAATAATTTTAGCAAAATCCCATGAGGGAATAGCAGGAGGGCATTATGCAAGAAAAGCTACCACTCAGAAGATACTGCACGCAGGATTATGGTGGCCAACGATCCACAGAGACTCGAAATAATATTGTCAGTAATGTGATGTCTGTCAAAGGGTAGGCAAACCCAACAAAAGGGATGAGATGCAACTACGACCGCAAGTGACACTTCAGGAATTCGACAAATGGGCGATAGACTTCATGGGACCCATTAACCCACCAGACAAAACAACGGGGACGAGATATATTATCACTGTGATGGAATACTTAACAAGATGGGTGGAAGCCATACCAGTAAAAGATTGCAGCCCAGAGACAACTGCACACTTTCTATTTGAATAGGTAATTACTAGATTTGAGTGCCCAAGAATTTTGATGAGTGACCAATAAATGCACTTCATAAACATCACCATCAAAGCGATGCTGGAAGATTTTGAATTTCATCACCAAAAAATACAACGTATCACCCACAAGAAAATGGAACGGTAGAAGCCTTCAACAAAATTCTAGAAAACGCTTGGACAAAGATATGTAATGTCAACAGGGACGATTGGGATCTCAAGGTACCAGCAGTACTATGGGTGTATAGAACCACATGCAAAACTATGACTTGCCACACACCATTCAAACTATTCTATGGTCAAGAAGCAGTAGTGCCCTTAGAATTTTTAATACCCAGCCTATGCATAGCAGCTATTACACAAATGATAGAATGAGGCGCATTACAGGTAAGACTGAATCAACTATTGTCAATGGAGGAAGACCGAATCTTGGCAGGATTCCACCAACAAGTACAGAAAGAAAGAGACAAATCTTGGCATGATCACCACATCAAGAGGAAGATGTTCAATGAAGGAGATCTAGTATTACTCTATGACAGTAAATCGTTGTAGCACCCAAGAAAGTTGATCATGCATTGGCTAGGACCATATGAGGTAAAAGGTTTCATGGATGGAGGAGATGTACATTTAAGAGATATAGCAAGTGGAGACCTCAGAGGAATGATCAATGGGATCCGGCTGAAGCTCTACAAGGACAGTCGACCACCCACCACACAGTAAAAAAAAAAAAGATAACCAAAGCCAGCAAGGGAAAAGATAATGACCATACCAAAAAAGGAAACAAGAGGGAAAAGGAAAACCGAAAAAATTAGGCTGACATGATAGCAACAAGTAGAATTAAAGAAAGGGAAGGACGGATGGGATGCCACATTAAATGTGCCAACTGGAGATGAAAGAGAAGGCATAATGGCAAGTACAAAACCATCGTGGATGCATTGAACCTACAGTTATGGTGCATTAATCGCATGATAGAGGAAGCGTCCTCAACAAGCTTCATGATGAGCCCATATAACACACGAGCACAGAAGCAATTAGTCTATTCAAAGAAGGAGAATAGAAAAAGAGAAACAACAGCCAGAATGAACAAAGTGAAACCACAGAGCTCACCGAAGCGATTCAAACTCAACAAACATTGGACAGACACCATTATGGCACCATCGAAGCTCACGGAACCAGGCTAGATAGCTATATCAACCAGGACTTAGACGAGGTCATGAGGACCATTGGAAGAAAGTGAACAATAGCCACTTGAGATCGTCGATATTGATGAAATCTTGTCACCGGAGGAAATTCTAGTAGAGTCTACACCCATAGTAGAGGAGGTTCCAAAACCACAAATAGATGCCATGGAATAGGATACACCAGTAGCAACGCATGAGCCTCAGAACAAAGAAGAAGAAACCCACCATGAAATACCACCAGAAAATACCGAAGCAGTCTTAGGAGATAAAAAAAGCGCACAAAACCTGGAAGCAGAAGTGCAACCAGACATCCCACAAATACCCATCCTAGATTTTCTTTCGGTCAAGCCGACGGGTGAAATGGCCATGGCTTGGGAAGAATGGATGGAAAAGGAGCAACCGGAAGCTGTTGGAAACTCGATCTAACCATTGCAGTAGGAGGACCGAATTCAGATACCGATCTCACCTCGAAAGAAACCAGCTGCAGATATTGTGCTACCTCGCATACCAGAGGGAGTACAAGTGGACCCATAGCTATTAGGTCACATCGGGAAGCTCAAGTATTCCAACCATGATGTAGCATATGAAACAAAATATCTAGAGCTTGCACCATAGTTTTTTATGCATAAAATAGTCATGAACCAACTCAAAGAAACCATCACTCAGTCACACTAGTGGGCCACTGGATTGGACATAATAGGAATTCTAGGGTTATTGAAGATACCACACTTTCGTAGAGGCCAATATGTGACAACATGAGTCAAACAACTATTAGCAGTTATGCATGGAGGTGATATATGGTTGGACAAACCCGTCCCCATAACTGTCGAACTTATCACGTAGATAACAGGCCTACCCACTGGGGGTATGGATCCCGCACTGATTCTGGAGGATAATTCCAAGGAGAAAACATTGGCAGAAGAGAGGAAGAATAAATATGGCACCGACAGGGGGACAAGAGACATTATAATCAAATGGATCAACAATTTTGCGACATAATTGGGTGCAAAATTCTTAGCCTACAAACTGCTAAGAAAATTCTGCAAAGACAAAGTACTGGCAAGAGTCATTTTTGTTGCAACTTAGTGTGCAGAAGGCACCTTCGTGAGTTGGGCACCATACCTATAAAACTTGTTCCAAGTAGACTGCAAAGACGTGCAGGAGGCAGGTACAGAATTTCGTTACTCATGGCTGATCACTCTCATAGCTTTCATGGGATCGCGATAACCAGAATATGTCGTCTTTGGTACTACACCACAGCCAGGAGGAGAAAGATATCACGTCCTGAGATCTGATCCACTAGCCAAGCATAAGAAGGAGAATGAAATCATATTCGAAGCTTACCTATGGGAGATACAAGAATCCATCATCCAAGCATGGAGAATAACACTAGAGGCTATCGCACGATACAAGGGCATTGCTAATTTTTGGGCTAGGCGACAAGCCATGTGGATACAACCAAGGCAGGACCCGGATAAACAGTGGCTACATATATTCTACTGCATCACCGAGAGTGATATCAACATGATCATCCGCAAATGGCTTGATGAATGGAGGATTCCAACTATACCCAGAGGAATACCGAGACAAGCAACAGAAGGAGGGGTTGCGCAAGAGGAAACACAGCCTCCACAAATCCCAGTACCCAAGAAATGAAGAATGGGACAAAGCAAGCCGACTCAGGTAGACGACGACTCAGAGCAGCCCGGGACCCAGAAGGGAGTGAAAGAAACCACCCAACCGACTAATGGATAGAGGAAACTGACTGAGGGAGCGCATGAAACCGCATCGGACCCCATCACACAGGAACCAGGGGGAACTAAAAGACCAATGGTATAGGACTCAGGTGAGTGAAAGAAAATGAAGGAACAACAACCACCACTAGAATACACAATCACTGAGGATGATGGAGAGATGATTGGCAGGATGTTCCAAGACTGCCTTGCAGAAGATTTTGATCACGCCGTGCACCAGAGGGATAAACTGCAGAAGGAACTTGAAGAAATGGGGCAGATCCTTAAGAAATTCAGGGAATCCTATATCATGAGTAGTAGTAGAGGCATAGAGCCATCGACCACATAGACCACAGAAAGGGTGGAGGTAGAAGAACACGACCCAGTTCTTCCGATGCCACATGCACATTCCACAGTCTACATAAAGCCTAGCATGCTATGAATGGATGAAATTGTGGGAAAGACACCACTGAAGGATTTGGATCATATCCAATTGGTCTTGACATGAATTCCATCAAAAGAATTACACAAACTACAGGTAAGCGTCGACCATGAGATGTAGTCTCGAGCACATAAAAACTTAGTCGAGATACAGTAAGAAACAAAGAAGTGGGAAGTACTGGAAATAGTTTGTGCACATGCGAAATCGGAAACTAAGGAGGAGAAAGAACATAGAAAAGAGATGGAATGCAGAGTGGAAGAATTTTTTGGGAAACTTCCAACTACTACGCAAGGAAATGAACTCCCAGCCGCAGCGAAGATTGACCAGATTGCATGGGAAATTGATCAGTATCATAAGGAGATCGAAACTCTCCATAAACAGATTAGACCAACAACTCCACCAGCATTGAAGGAGAAAAGGAAGCAGGAAGCAGCAACACAGTTGCAGGATCTTGAAAAATAGGTCAACACGGTATCCGACCTGCTAGATAAAGCAGCACAAGTTTGGACAAAGCTGGAAGAGGATCCACAAGTCCAACACTGGGACAAGGAGGAGGAGAGGATCAATGCAACGATCCAAGAACTCAAGCAGTGACAGAATACCATACCAATTCTATAACGAGTCAAGGGAACACAAGAGTTGAAGAAGATACAAGTAGAACTTATCATTGCGCAAACACAAAAATAGGAGCGCCAGGCTCAAATAGAATCATTGCAGTAGCAGGTAGCATAAGTACTTGCATAGGTAGAAGAATCCAGAAACCAGATAGCACAAACTCAGCTAGAATGCATAGTACTTATGAGCGAGGAAGTGGCAGCTCAGACAGTCGACACCATCAAGGAGAAAACCATGCAGGCACTGACAAAAGCAGCAAAGTTGCAGGAACAGTTCCAGACGATCACCAAGGAGATCGAGGAAGCACAAAGAAACTAGGTGACTCAGGATGAGTCACATGTCAGTGTTGGGGGCCTATTGGCACCAGGTCGAAGAGGAAAGAAGAACGATAATGGGAAAGAAAGCGTGCAGAAAACTGAAGTAACAACTGGCAAACGAATAGCACGCGCACATGCAAGAAAGTGTGCACAAAGGAAAGCGACAGTTGGAGGAAGAAAAACACGCATATGGGAGAAAGACCTAACGTAATAAGGGTTAGGGTTTTTATAATACTCTGAAAAAGGATGAAGATCCCGAAATGTATAAATATAGATATGAAAATATCAGTTAGAGAGGTTATGTGATGTGATATTGTGTTTTATGGGTTATTGTTATTTTAGCAGTATGAACCAATTTTGTAAGTTGTTGAGCAAAGAAGATATGGGGTAAGATAGATCTGAGGATTATACCACAGGTTGTGGAGCCTGGTGCAATCTAGTTTGCCTCACATAGATCTTACCCAATTTTGTGGAGAATTGTAAGCGCAGGGCACTAGAAATGTAGAACTGCCATAATAAAAAAGACAAGAGCCAAATCTTTGTGGACATAGCCCAGGAGGGGATGAACCATGGTAATCCTCATGTAATGTGTTAAATGTATGCATGTCTCTTCTTTCTTTCAACAATTAACGGTTAATCTTGACGAATAAGTTAATACATTGTTATGAATATGTTTATAGTTTGCTTAAATAAAATTGTGGTATATACGTATGTGAATCCAAGGAAAAAGTAGTTTCCCTTACCGCTCATGGTATCCAGCCTTAATAAAGAACCCCTGTCCCCTACTCTGTCCTAGGCTGTAAACACCTGAGTCTTACAACCACTCATTTAAATTTATCTTGGGTGAGACTGCCCAATGCTTTCTGGGTGTTGTGTTGCCTTCTGGTTTACTAGGAGGGCCGATAGTTTTAGAGGATTTGTTGGAACCCCGAATGACATGAACCCTGGGTCAATGACTCAGATAACCCGAGAAGGGAATTGATAACCAACAAACACATTTATGAAAATAAGGTTACTTGGAGGGAGTTCAAGAGGTATTTTCAAAAGAAATACTTAAGCAAGAGATACTATGACAAGAAAATGAAGGAGTTCTTCAAACTCAAGCTTGGGAGTATGATAATAGATGAGTATGAAAGAATATTCTTAGTTTTGCTAAAATATGTCACATTCATCAAGGATGAGTAAGTTAAAATTCAGAGGTACATGAGTCGGTTTCCCTCATTTATCAGTGACACGACATAATATGATGACCCCAAGACATTGGAGGAAACCATAAGTCACACTAAATGTCTTTATGATCAACAAAGGGGAAGACTAACTTTCCAAATGGCTTGGGAAGACAAGATGAAAAACAGGGTGGAACAAAGGAAGAAGGGGACTAAGTCGCCATTTTTCAGAAATACTACACAAGGACAACCAAGTGCCAAGGAGCCCATAATGACAAAGATAGTGGGGAAAAAACCAAGGCAACAACCTATTCAATGTTTGGCTTGTGGAAGAGATCATATGTAGATATATTAACCTCAAATAGGTGAAAAAGAGGGGACTACACATAGTGTACAATAAGTTGTGGCAGTTGAATACATGGGAAGAAATGTACCTAGGATTTGCACAACCTTGGATAACAAGCAAGATAAGTTTCAGTCACACATGATTAAAGTGGAAGGTAATATTATTGACCAACCCATTGCTATTTTAATTTATTCATGAGCTATTCATAGTTATGTAGATCTTAAGATAGTCGAAAGATTCCAATTGTCAAAAGGCATGGAAAACCTTGGTTGGTGCAGTTAGCTACATGAGAAAAAAGGAAAATTAATGAGATGGTTAAGGCATGTCCAATGGATATGAATGGGACAAGTGAAAAATTGTATTTGAATATCATACCTTTGGGATCTTATGATTGTCTCATTGGTATGGATTGGTTGGACCAACATCATGCCATTCTAGGTTATTACAATAAGCCATTTACTTGCTTGGATGAGGAAGAAAAATTAAGAGAAGTTCAAGGAATTATAAGGGATGTAACTATCATAGAAGTTTCATCCTTGAAGTTGAAGAAAAGTTTCAGGAAAGGATGTCAATTATTTTCAGTGAACATGGAGGAGGCACCTAAGGATAAAGTGCCAAATGTTGAATATTGTGCAGTACTGAAAGAATTTGAGGATGTCTTTAAAGAGATACTGAGATTGCCATTGAAAATATATATTGATTTCCCTATAAATATGATGTTGGGATCAACTCATGTATCCAAGACTCCTTATAGGATGAGTATGCCAGAGTTGAAGGAATTATATATGCAACCTGAAGAGATTATGAAGAAGGGACATATACGACCAAGTGTATCACCTTGGGGTTCCCCAGTATTTCTCTTGAAGAAGAAGGATTAGACATTGAGGCTTTGTATTGACTTCAGGTAGTTTAAAAAAGTAACAGTAAAGAACAAGCATCATTTGCCAAATATTGATGACCTCTTTGATCAGCTGAGGGGGCACGTAGATATTTTCAAAGATTGATCTCAGATTTGGATATCACCAAGTGAGAAATAAAGAAGAATAGATCAACAAGACTTCCTTCAGAAAGAGGCACATAAATTACGATTTCACAGTGGTGTCATTCAAGTTGTCAAATACACCAGTTGTCTTCACATGTTTGATGAATAAAAATTTCAAAAATTACCTAGATAAGTTTGTCATTGTATTTTTGTATGACATACTTATTTACTCAAAGTATGAAGAAGAGAAAGAGTATCACTTGAGGATGGTGCTACAAGTATTGAGGGAGCATCAACTGTATGCAAATTTGAGAAATTTCTCATTTCACCAGCGACAGATTCATTATTTGGGTCATATCATTTCTAGGGAAGGAATAGTGGTGGATCTGGAAAATATAAAGGCCATTGAGGAATGGATAACACCAATAAATGTTGCAGAGTTAAGGTCTTTCATGGGACTTGCAGGATATTACAAAAGATTTATTGAATCTTTCTCACATTTTACACACCCAATCATATCCTTTTAAAAGAAAGGTGTGTGATTTTAATGGACTTTTTATTGTGCAAGGATTTTTCAGCACTTGAAGAGTTTGTTGACAAGTGCATCAATTTTGACAATTTCTTATTCAAATGCAAACTTTGATGTGTGCACGGATGCATGCAAGGAAGGGATCGATGGATTCCTTAGTCAGAATGGGTATGTGATATGCTACAAATCAAGAAAGTTAAAAGAGCATGAAAGGATTTATGCTACTCATGACTTAGAAATGGCAGCCATAGTGCATTCCTTGAAGATGTGGCGAAACTATCTCATGGGTAAAATATTTGAGATGAGAACATACAATAGTGGTCTGAAGTATCTATTTGGATGACCAAGTTTAAATTCTAGACAAAACAGGTGGTTAGAATTCCTTAGTGAGTGTGAATTTGACATAAAGCATATCAGAGGAAAAGAGAATATGGTGGTTTGTGCACTCAGCAGAAGGGTGCATGAGATGCATGTTACAACCATTAGCATGTACAAATCAGATTTGTGTGAAAAAAATTTAGAGGTTTCCATATCATATCAGTGTTATGTGGACATAAAGGAGAATTTATAGCAAGGTATGTCACAATATAAAATTGATGGTTATGAACTAAAAGAGAATGGAATCCTCATGTATAGGCACATAGTCTATGTCCCAAATGTTCAAGAGTTGGAAAATATGGTATTATCATAGATGCATAAAGTTACTTATGCGGGACACCCAGGCTACCAAAATAAAATTGCAATGGCCAAAAAGTAATACCATTGGCCAGGCATGAAAAATAAGGTTGCTAATTTTATTTCTAGATTCCTTGAATGTCAAAAGGTCAAGGATGAGCTTAGACATCTAGTCGGATTGCTACATATTTTTCCCATTATCAAGTGGAAGTGGGAAGTTCTAACCATGGATTTCATTACTAATATACCTAGGATTTCTAAGAAACATGATTCTATTATGGTAGTGGTGGACAAGCTTACTAAAGCTTCTCATTTTATTCCAGTGAATTCAATGCATAAGGCAGCCAACATTTCTGAAATACACATGTGAGAAATTGCTAAGATGCATGGTGTACCTAAGACAATTGTGTCTGACAGAGATCCCAAGTTCACATGAGATTTTTGTAAAGGGATATTCAAAGGATTTGGGACAAATCTGAATTTTAGCACAACATATCACCTTTAGACAGATGGATAAATAGAAAGGGTAAATCAAGTGATACAAGATATTTTAAGGATGTATGTGATGGAAAAAATGATTGAGTGGGAAAACTATTTACCTTTGGTAGAGTTTTCATATAACAAAGGGTATAAAGAATCTCTAAAGATGATCCCATTTGCAGAACTTTATGGAAGAAAGTGGAACACACTAGTGAGTTGGGACAACCCAGCAGATCACGTTGTTGTTGGGCCAGATTTACTTAGGGAAATGGAGGAGAAGATGGTAAGAATAAGGTAGAATTTAAAGGCTTCCCAAGACATGTAGAAACTTTGTGCAGATAAAGGAACAACCCATAGAGAGTTTAAAGTGGGTGACCATGTGTTCTTGAAAGTAAAAGCCAGACACAATTCCCTGAAATTGTTCTAAGTTGGAAACACACTATTGTGGGCCATTTGATATCCTAGAGAGGATTGGTCCTGTCACATATATGCTTGCATTGCATGATTCCTTTTGTATTCATAATGTTTTACATGTATATTTTCTCAAAAATTGTGTACCTAATGCTAATCATATTATAGATTAGAATGTGATTCAGGTGGATCCAGAAGGCAATTTTCTAAGTGCGACCAGTTTGCATATTGGATCAAAAAATAAACAACTCTAGAATCAAGTCATGGAGCTAGTAAATATCCAATGGACCTAGTATGGTCCTAAGGATGGAACTTGGGAGCATGAGGATGTTATGTAGGTAGAGTATCTGCATATTTTCTAAGACTTTTGAAAATTTGTATGTACATATGTATATAATGCACAGAAAATAATGAATAAATAAGGTGGAGGGGAATGTAATGTCCCTAATTTTAACCCCATTTGTAATTGTACATATAGGTTGGTAGGTCATTGGCACCAATTGTAAATGTAAATGTACATATGTTGGAAGTCTAGTTGTCGTTGATGTCAACCATGGCAAAGATATGCATGAGAACGCATCAAAAGATCAGGAAGGATAACAATGTTCAGGATGCACTCAGATTCATAGTTGTCATTGATAACAATCATGAATAAGGTATGATAGAAAATGCATACAAATTTAAGATATCAGGAGGGTATTGCATTAGTTAAACATACAGAAGATCCACACACTGAATAAAAAACACATAGTGTTAAGACCTTTGGAAAGGTCGAAAGAAAATCTCAGGAGAGATAGCCTTGTGATTGGATAGAGATAGTGCATAGAGGAGTGCAATGACACAAATATCAAGAGATAAGATACATTTGAGTGAAGAAGAAATAGATTTCTTCAATTGAGTAAATCCATGCAAAGCATTGTGGAGTAATCATGATCGTTCATTCGATTTGCGAAAAAACACATATTGATCATATAGATTGATTTTGGATCAACGGATCAAAATAGAGCATGATTGGATGGTAAATCATGAAGAAATGATGTTTATTGTTGGATAAAAATAAAATCATGATCAGACAGCTTGGATCCTGTTACACATCAAAATCACTCAACTGGATAAGTGTCGCATATGCCTCTCACTTGTCACAAGTGTTTCAACTCCTTTACGACTTGTCGCAAATGTCGCAAGTTGGTTACAGGGTGTCGTAAATGTTGTTGAATCATG
>SNQJ01S0067594.1:33613-48128 GCA_010110895.2 Picea sitchensis | reverse complement strand
TGCATTATTATTTACGTGTTTATTTTTATGGGTATTGTTTGTATATGGTGCATGTATATGTTTATTGTTATTTCAATATGAAACCGTGCATTTACATAATGTATTTGTTTGTTTACATTATATATATAAATTTCCACAAGATTTCTATGTGTATATGTTTTAATTGCATGCAGTTCGAAAAATTTATGTGCCATAGCTCAATTGGTTGTTGGGTATGTTACAGTATGTTCCGAAGAGAGGAAGAAAACGTTCTCTGGTGTAGCATGCCTCGGTATGGGTGGTCGGGGATGTTACAATATGGTATCAGAGCTTCAGTTTTCAACACTGATCCGAGGATTGATTTCGAAGTGGCCAAATTTCAAGTCAAAGAGAGTCCATGGTAAATTTAGAAGCAATGACGCGGAATTGGGAAAAGCCCCAATTTCTATTGTTAAATTCATGAGAAAATGGAGAAATTCATCCAAGTGGTGAGATATTATTGGTTTAACATCTTTTCTAGCAAATTCAGACCTGGAATTGGTCGAATTTGAAGTTACAGTGAAGCCATGATAGATGTAGCGATATTAGTAAATAAGATTCTCAATTCGTGAATTGATTTTGGGTAAATTCGTTCCAGAAATGTCAACCCACAATGATTTGTTGTTGCAGAGGTTGAACTGGTGTTAACAGGGTGAAATTGAACGAATTTCATAGTTGCAAAATTTCTATGGTAAATTGTGGAAAAGGTTAGGAAAAATCTCCAACTTCTGCAGCGGAATTCACAAGGAATTGTTGCGCATAAAAATGAATGTGCGCAGGTGGGCGCACTAAAAATGCATGTTGCACAGTAAAAATCTTGCGATATGTAAAAATTGGCGCCGCTGGGAAAAATGTTGGTGTGCGGGTGCACGCACTAAATTTTGGCACCGCGCGTAAAATGTTAGTGTGCGGGTGTGCACACTAAATTTTGGCGCCGCACGGAAAAATGTTATTGTGCGGGTGCGCACACTAAATTTTGGCGCCACGCAGAAAAATGTTGGTGTGTATGTGCATGCGCTAAATTTAGCATTGCGTGGTGTGCATACACATAATCAGGTGCGTGCAGTGTGCACACACACAATAATGGTGCGTGTGGTGTGCGCAGTATTGGTAGAGCGCAGAGAAGCTTTTTTGGTGCGCGCGCAATGTGGGTATATGTTGTCGCGTGACAGTCTAGTTAATGGTGCGCAAAGGGGGCATACTAAACTTTGGCATGGTGCAACACGTAGAGTGAAATGCACGCGAAATATCGTCGCGCAATGAAAAAATTGTGCGCAATGGGTAATTGTGCAAGAACCAAAACTGTGTGTGGTAGATATTGGCACGCGACACAAAAGTAGTGTGCACCAGTTATTGGCGCAACAAAGAAGTGAAGTACAATGGTTAGGTGCGCGGAGCACGCTTACCTTATGGTGTTGCTGCGTATACTTAATATGGGTGTACAAGTTGAAATTTTTGCGCACGAAGTCATTTTGAGGGTGAACAACAGCAGAAAACCAACAATGATTTGTGACGTTTTATACCATTTGAACGCCATCTTTTCGTAGTGCGTTTGTGAGGGCCTTAACAACGTTTTTAGCTGCTTAAAAACTATGAGAATAGAGTGTGCAAAGGCACACTCTATCTTTGTAGCTCAAATAAAATATCTCGGAGAGAGATTTCTAATGGTGTAAACCGTTCGTCAAACAGAGATTTTATGAGAAAGTTACAGCCCAAACAATGGAGGGTAAATTTTAAGACCCAATTATCTTCAAAGAGCCATAACTTTCTTCTCTGGAATCTGATTGAGGCACATGAGCAGTCAATGGAAAGATATTAAACCATAGAATACATTCCCAGAGATGAATTAAATTTATGGGCATGTTAAAGATGTTTGAAATGGAAAAGAAGGTACATGTAGCATTCCAGGCCAAAAACACAAATTGGCCTAGAACTTCAGCAGGCTGTAACTAGCAGCCAAAAACCAAAAAAAAGGTGAAACTTGGACAGAGTGTCCATAATATGTATATGAAGAAACCCAATTGAGGTCCTATGAAAAATCCAATGGAGTAGGTGCAAAAATGCATAATTACAGCGTAGAGTTGCACCAAGTTGAAAAATGAATACAAACATTAATGGGCAATTTTTAAATAGCCATAACTTTTTTCTCAAGACTCAGAATTGAGCATGGGATAAGGTGTTGGAAAGGTCCCGGAAAGTAGAATATAAATATTCACCCAGAAAATTGATTTGGGCACTCAATTTTTTAGGAAATCGGAAGAAATAAATCTGATATATTATTGAACCAAAATGGTTCATATTTTTCATGAAATTGTTGAAACAGTTAGCTTGACAAAGTTTTGTTGGCTGAAGATTTTGGAAAGTTAAAAACAATTAGATTAGATCAGGATCAACACAAATTCCAAGGTAATGGAAGAGGCACAGGGGACTTACAACGAGGAAGATGAAATCAGAGCGATGGATGTCCATTTGGGCATGGAAGGAAAAAACTCCAATGGACATGGAGAAGGAAGAGATGAAAACATGAATATGGTAGAGACCATTAAAAATTTGTAGAAGGATGTACAAAGCCATAAAATTGATAATGAAAGGCTTATGAGATACAAGGAGAAATAGGATGACTTTAACATGAAGTTAATGCAGAGCTTGAACATAATAGAAAATAAATTGGATAGGGAGAGTGGCTCAAGCAAATCTAGAAGTCACGGGCCTCCTGATGAGAAAAAAAGAGCAAGAAGTGTTAGCAGACAACACCACCGCTCCCCGAGGCATTCCAATAAGAGAGCACATAGCAACTCAAGTCCATCCCCTGTCAAGAAGCATAGGACTTCTAGAGTGGATGAACTGCAAGGAGAAATGAACAAAATCAAAGCTCCTACATTTGATAGTGAGCACAAGAAGGATGAAGATGTAGAGACATGGTTGTTGTGCACGAGAAAGTATTTTCAATTGCATAATTATTCTTCTCATGAAGAAGGTAGAATTGCCATCTATTAACACAAGGGAAAGGCATCCATGTGGTGAGATCATCTTGTGCAGGTGCAACACATTAAAGAGAAAAGTGTTACTTGGAGGTAATTCAAGAAGTATTTTGAGAATAAATACTTGACTAAGAGATACTATGACAAGAAAATGAAAGAGTTCTTTGAACTCAAGCTTGGTAGTATGACAATAGATGAATATGAGAGAAGGTTTTTAGAACTACTGAAGTATATTTATTTCATTAAGGATGAGACAATTAAGATTCAGAGGTATTTGAGTGGATTTCCATCATTCATCGGTGAAAAAATACAGTATGATGATCCCAAGACATTGAAGGAGACCATAAGGCAAGCTAAATGCCTATATTATCAGCAAAAATCAAGGCCAGCTTTCCAAAAAGCTTGGGAAGACAAAAAAAAATTCAATATGGATCAGAGGAAGAAGGGATATAAGACACCATTCTTCAGAAATAATACTCAGGTATAGCCAACATCTAGAGAACCCAGAATGATTGAGACAGGAGGTCAAAGTCCAAGGAAACCACCTATTTAATGTTGGGGTTGTAAAGGAGATCATATGTTCAGAGATTGTCCTCACAGAGGTGAGAAAGTGAGGAATGTTCACAATGTACAGCAAGATGAAATAGTAGAGGACATGGGAAGAAATGTACCAAGGATCTATGCAGCCCTGGACAACAATCAAGTAGAGTATCAATCACATATGATTGAAGTGGAAGGTATGATCAACAACCAAACCATTGTTATTTTAATTGATTCAGGAGACAGTCATAGTTATATAGATCCTAAGATGGTGGAAAGTTTGCATTTTCCAAGAAGCAAGCATGGAAAATCTTGGTTGGTGCAGTTGGCTACCAGAGCCAAAATAAAATATAAGGATATGGTTAATTCATGTCTTATGGACATGAATGGACTGGACACCAAGGCAGACTTGAACATCTTGCCTTTAGGTTCCTATGACTATCTAATTGGGATAGATTTTTTGGACCAGCATCATGCTATCTTGGATTGTCATAACAAGGCATTTACTTGCTTGGATGAGGAAGGGAACCTAAGGAAAGCGCAGGGAATTCCCAGGGCAAAAAACATAAGAGAAATTTCAGCATTGCAACTGAAGAAATGTTACAGAAAAGGGTGTGAAATATTTGCATCTCATATGGAAAAGACAACTAAAGATAAGGTGCCAAATTTGGAAGACCATGCATTCAAGGAATATTTTGAAGATGTGTTCAAGGAGGTACCAGGACTACCCCCAAAGAGAGATATTTATTTCTCTATAAATTTAATTCCTGGAGCAGCTGTAGTGTCAAAGACTCCTTACAGAATGAGTACACCAGAGCTGAAGGAGTTGCAAATGCAACTTGAAGAAATTTTGAAGAAGGAGTATATACGCCCAAGTGTGTCACCTTGGGGTGCCCAAGTCTTGTTCGTGAAGAAGAAAGATGGGACATTAAGATTGTGCATTGATTTCAGACAGTTGAATAAAGTGACTGTAAAGAATAAGTATCATCTGCCAAGGATTGCTGATCTTTTTGATCAATTGAAGGATGCAAAGATATTTTCAAAGATATACCTCAGGTCAGGATACCATCAGGTAAGGATTGAGGAGGAATATATCATCAAGACCACCTTCAAGACAAGGTATCATCATTATGAGTTCACAACGGTTCCATTTGCGTTGTCAAATGCACCAGTTGTTTTCATGTGCTTAATGAATGGTGTTTTCCGAGAATATTTAGACAAGTTTGTCATTGTCTTTTTGGATGAAATCCTTGTATATTCCAAGTCATAAGAAGAACATGAACATCATTTTAGTATGGTGTTGCAAGTATTAAGGGAGCATCAGTTGTATGCCAAATTGAGCAAGTGCTCATTTTATCAGAAGCAAATTCATTATTTGGGACATATCATTTAAAAGGATGGGATAACAGTGGATCCTGAGAAGATAGACGCCATTAGAGAATGGTTAGTGCCAAATAATGTGAAAGATGTCAGATCATTCATGGGCCTCGCAGGCTACTATAGGATATTCATTGAAGGATTCTCAAATATTGCACATCCAATCACTTCCTTGCAAAGAAAGGGTGTGAAGTTTCAATGGACAGTGGATTGTGAAAAGAGTTTCCAACACTTGAAACAATTGTTAACAAGTGCTCCAATACTAAGGATTGTAGACCCAAATCAAGACTTCATTGTATGCACAGATGCATGTAAAGAAGTACTTGGTGGAGTCCTCAGTCAAAATGGGTTTGTTATATGTTATGAATCAAGGAAGTTGAAGGAGCATGAAAGGAACTATGCCACTCATGATTTGGATTTGGCAGCCATAATGCATGTCTTGAGGAAATGGAGACACTACCTCATGTGGAAAATGTTTGAGCTCAGGACAGACCACAATGGTCTAAAATATTTATTTGATCAACCAACTCTAAATGTTAGGCAAAACAGATGGTTAGAATTTTTAAGTGAATATGACTTTGATATAAATCATATCAAAGGGAAAGAGAACAAGGTGGTTGATGCACTTAGTAGAAGATTGCATGAATTTCATGCTACAACCATTAGACTGTACCAATCAAATTTGAAACACAGAATTTTAGAGGCTGCCAAATTAGATTTGCAATACAAGGAATTAGTGGAAAAATTATAGCAAGGTAATTTACAGCAGAAAATTGAAGAATACAAACTAGACAATGATGAAATTCTCATGTACAGGGGAAGAATTTATGTACCAAATTCCCATGAGTTGAAAAATATGATATTGGGAGAATGAATAATGTACCTTATGTTGGGCACCCATGATATCAGAAAACTATTGCAGCTATCAAAAGCCAATATTTTTGGACATGCATGAAGAAAGAGGTTGCTGATTTTATTGCCAAATGTTTGGAATGTCAAAAGGTAAAGGCTGAGTATAGACACCCAGCTGGTTTTCTACATCCATTACCCATTCCTGAGTGGAAATGGGAAGTTGTAACCATGGATTTCATCACTAAACTTCCCAGAACAAATAAGCAGCATGATTCTATCAAGGTAGTGGTGGATAAGCTTACTAAAGTTTCCCATTTTATTCCAGTTAAGCTCACTCACAAGGCAATCAACATTGTTGATGTTTATATGAAATAAATTGCTCGATTACATGGCATACCCAAGACAATTGTGTCTGACAGAGATCCAGAATTTACCTCAAATTTTTGGAAGGGATTATTTAATGGATTTGGAACAAATTTGAATTTTAGTACAGCTTATCATCCAGAATCAGATGGACAAACAAAGAGCGTGAATCAAGTGATTGAGGATATGTTGAGAATGTATGTGATGGATAAACCATCAAAATGGGAAGACTACCTACACTTGGTAGAGTTTGCTTATAACAATGGGTACCAAGCATCTCTAAAGATGAGCCCATTTGAGGAACTTTATGGAAGAAAATGCAACAAACCGGTAAGCTGAGATAACCCAACAGATAGAGCAGTGGTTGGGCCATATTTACTCAGGAAAATGGAGGAGCAAATGTTGAAAATAAAACATAATTTAAATGTTGCCCACGACAGGAATAAAATCTATGTTGATAAGGGAAGAACTCACGGGGAATTTAAAGATGGGGACCATGTATTCTTGAAAGTGAAAGCCAACAAAAGTTCCCTGAAGTTGGGAAATTGTTCAAAGTTGGCAGCTCACTATTGTGGGTCGTTTGAAACCCTAGAGAGGATTGGTCCAGTAGCTTATATGATTTCATTGTCTGCATCTATGTATGTTCATAATGTATTCCATGTATCATTGCTCAAGAAATATATACCTGATGCTAATAATGTTATTGATTGGAATGTGATTCAGGTGGAGCAAGAAGGCGCTTTCCAAGTGCATCCAATACGCATTCTAGACCAGAAAATCAAATAGCTCCGGAATCGAGCCATAGGGCTTGTAAAGGTCCAATCGACCTGGTATGGTCCTAAGGACGCTACTTGGGAGCATGATGATGCAATGCAGGCAGAATACCCTCAACATTTTGAGGATTTTTGAAAATTTTGTTGTATTTGTGTATATGATGCATTGAGGACAGTGCATAAATAAAGGGAGGGGATTGTAATATCCCTAGGCCGAACCCAATTGTAAATGTAATTGCAAATCTAATTAAGCTGATGAGTTGTTTTATATCATTTTGTATGCACCTTTCATGGCATAGTGCGCACATGTACTACGCAGTAAAAAGATGAAGTGTGTACATCCTTGGATATTGCGCACAACAACTTAAGTGACCGCGATTTTGAGGCCAGGGAGCCTTTATGTATATGATGCATTTTATAGGCTGGTGAGCTAGTTATTATAAGCTAGGATTCTTATTTTTTAATTAGCCTGGAGAGCCTAGATGTTAAAGGCCAGTGAACCTGTTTTTGTATATATCTCATAATTAATATAAAATACGTCGTTGCACGTAGACCGACCATGATAAAAGAGTATGGGGGACTAAAATCCACTAGTTAGGGAAAGGGTAGGGGATAAAAGTTAAGGAAAAGGGGATAATCTAGGGAGATTATGTCAAAAAGTAATATTATATTAATATTTCTTAAAGTATAAAGTATGGATAATTATTTTATCCTAAGTTCTAAAGTTGGGGACAAGTCGGCCAAAGTAGCTCCCAACATGACAAGTGTCAAGTTGGGGACATGCATACATATTTTTGGAACTTAGTTCATTTAGCCATCATTATTTACATCATTCCTTCCATCATTCGATCATCCATGCAGCCATTCCATGAGCTTTCACTCACTCACTCAGTTTTCCTCCATACCTTCATGTCATTGTACCTGAACCTGCATCCATAACCATATATGTTGGTGTAGCTGGTTATCTTGGGAGATGGATTGAAGAAGCAGGTTGTCATGCCTGTGAGATACTTAAGAGGCGGGTTGTCAGGCCCGTGAGAAATTTCTCTCTGGGTGAGAGAATTGTTGGGAATTGATTTTCGAAGGTGCTAAATTGCAGCTACAGGTCTCTGAGACTTCCTATCCGGCCTTTTGCTGAAGACCAAAAAGGAAGTGGGGCATCCGAAGGACTGTTGAGCAGAGAAGGGGCACACTTCCTGGGGTGGGACAGGCATGTGGGGAATGAGGGATTGTAGGCTGTTAGTTTGAGTTGGCACCTGTGACAGAGTCTTTCTTGTTGTCTATAAGCCATTAGCCTGGTTAGGAATCCCTTTACCCGGGTGGAGTTTAGTCCCAGCTCGTGGGTGACCCACTGTTGAGACTGATGAGCACTGTGGTCTAAGGCTAGGAGGTTCATGGAAGGTTTGCACACAATTAGTGATATTCTTATAAAGATAAGTGTCAATTGTGTGATAAATTTACATGTTGCATTATTATTTACGTGTTTATTTTTATGGGTATTTTTTGTATATGATACATGTATATGTTTACTTTTATTTCAGTATGAAACTGTGCATTTACATAATGTATTTGTTTTTTTACATTTTATATATAAATTTATGCAAGAGTTCTGTGTGTATATGTTTTAATTGCATGCAGTTCGATTTTTTTTTGGCATAGCTCAGTTGGTTGTTGGGTATGTTACAATATGTTCCGTAGAGAGGAAGAAAACTTTCTCTGGTGTATCATGCCTCGGCATGGGTGGACGAGGACGTTACATTTATCCTCTTTTTCCTCTTTATCACAATTTTTTAATCATAAAAAATAGATCTTCCAATCAAAAGTTATGCCAATTGTAAGTTATGTACCTTTCAAACCCTTAATTTGGAGTATGTCTAGATGGTTGACCTTTGTCATGATATATATCTAAACTTTGAACTCTTTCGAGTCTTAAATTTAGGCTTTTAGCACTCTGATATGACTTCTTAAACTCCTAACTTCCAAAGGAGATATCTCTGAAAATATAGTGAACTAGATCTTGAAATGTTTTCCACTTGTTCTTTTCTATATTTTATCAGCATCCTAAAAATTTATCTTTTCGAAATAGAAGTACTTGGATATGTCTCTTGAGTGACCTCCAAATTTCATCGTCTGAAGCGTCCCAAAAAACAATTTATAATGAGAAATTCCAAGATGACTTGTTTGAAAAAGAAAAACCCTAGGATTGATGCATTGTAACCAAATGTTATGATCCAATGCCTTGAGAATGATAAAACGCCAATGAATAATATTCTAGTTCAAGGGGGAAGCCTCCTTTTACAATATATTCAATGTACAAGATGAGATAAGATCCTCCTAAGATTAGTTTTCCTTGGTATAGTATAGGAGACAAAGGGTACAATTATAATGAAAGAGTACAATGAAGGGTTCTAGCCTGCATACAAATATAACACTAGAAATGTAATAATTCAATATCTAGGGCTTAATAAGGGGTTTTATACTTAACATGGGGCTTTGTCTAGGGCTTAATAGAATCAATTTTGTTTCTCTGGGAGGATAATCTTTTTTCTAAGAAATATTTCAAACTGAGATGGTCTATTTTAATCTGGAAGTGATGCCACATCAGGTAAGGATACCCCATATCAATTGGATGAAGAATACCAATCATTTCCTTTTCATAGGTGGATTTACCCAAGTGTCTATCACACAAGTTTTTACTAGTGAAGGTAAAAGGGTGCCCCTTTTGCATTAACAATACTCCAAACCCCAATAGCTTTTCCAAAAACATCACATTCAAAGACAAAATTCTTAATGAATTCAACTATAGATATGACATGGGTAGCACACAAATATTATTTTAAATCATAGAAATCCTATTTTGTAGCATCATTCCAGCTGAAGGAATTATTCTTGAGCAAGGTGGTAAAGGGAACTACACTTTTAACATAGTTCTGTGAAACAATTCTATAGCTTGAATCCAAGAGGTCATTGATGGTTGGATTAGGAAATTTATCTTTTTCAATCAATTTGTTAAGAACTTGAAAGTATAGACACATGCACCAAATTCCTTATCTTTTAGGAACCATGACTACTAGATAGGAATAGGGGTTGGTGTTGGGTCAAATGACACCTACTACCAACAATTCCTAGATGATCTTTTCTATTTCGTTTCATTATGCAAACATATGGTGATATAGGTGCACATTGGGTGTTGGGATACCCGATATCAATGGGATACAATGATCATGCTCACCTTGTAAGTGTGGGAGTCAATGGGGAAGTTTGAATTCCTATTATTGTTTGTCCAAAACTAAATCCAAGTCATATTAAACAAACTATGAAGCATCCACAAAGACTTAAATAGCATGGAATTGTGTAATGATTCCTAAATGAACCATCTTCCGGAGATTTTCCATATGGTGGGAACTAAATATTTTTAGATCGCCCACTTTGAGACATTTGCAAGTGTATCAATGCACGCCCTTCATGAAAATATTTCACAAATCCAAGAAATCCATGGTGAAGGGACCTAAGGTTGTCAACCATTCAACACCCAAAACCATATGACATATGCCCATTTCACTGGAAAATGTGTGAGTTTTCAGGAAATAGTCACCCATTTGGAGTTTCACATTTTCACACTTTCTTCCACATTTCATAGATCCCCTATTTGCAATAATTTTTCAGAAATTATTAGCATCATGGATATAGCAATGTTTTTCTTTGGTGACATGAAAATTAATCAAATTATTGGTGCTACAACTATCTATGAAGACAATGTCCTTCCTATTCTTGATATAGTTAACCAACTTAATTTTTAAGGAGGTGAAATACTAGTCAACGCATGAAGGGAGACTTGGGATTCTTTAAAATGATGGTATGTACTAGGAACACCATTTGGAGGAGTGATTTCATTTGAAGTCACCTCATTATCTTCATCATTAGAAATGTCCTCAGAAATGGCCATAAATAAATAAAAAAATCCTTGCATTTATGAATAGGGAAGTATTTTTCCCTCATAGTTATAATAGAGACCCTTGAGTTGACGATCCACTATTTCATCTAGTGTCAACTTGTGGAATTTAAGGGGTAGATAAATTTGTGGGGGACACATCATATTGTGGCATGGGCATGGAATAAAGGTGGGGCATTTTGACTAGGCATAGTATTGTGATAAATCTTACCCTACCGACAGGATAAGCTCCCCTTTGGACCAAGACCCCTATCTTTGGTACAAAGACAAAATTAAAAAAATGGTTGCTAACGTCCCTATAGATCTAACTCAATCAATTGAGCAAGAGAGATGAAGAATTTGGTGTACCTTGTTGTGATTNCGATCCACTATTTCATCTAGTGTCAACTTGTGGAATTTAAGGGGTAGATAAATTTGTGGGGGACACATCATATTGTGGCATGGGCATGGAATAAAGGTGGGGCATTTTGACTAGGCATAGTATTGTGATAAATCTTACCCTACTGACAGGATAAGCTCCCCTTTGGACCAAGACCCCTATCTTTGGTACAAAGACAAAATTAAAAAAATGGTTGCTAACGTCCCTATAGATCTAACTCAATCAATTGAGCAAGAGAGATGAAGAATTTGGTGTACCTTGTTGTGATTTTCATCCTCTCTACTTCAATCCTTGGGCTTGATACAAACTCCTCAACGCAACTAAATTCCTACAAAGACTAGAAAAGGAACTCTTCCTCCTACTCTATATGATTAGACAAAGAAAATCTATCTATGAATATTGAAACGATAATAGACAAGAAATGTAAAACACGTGAACTTGAAGGGAATAGGCCAAGTTATTATTAATTGGAAAGCTAAAGAAGGCACTTACAAAGTATGCTTGACGATGCAGAAATCTTCTCCAAGATATCCTCATCCATCCCTTGCATGAACCTTAAAATCAAAATGCTGATGCTTCTCCTAAGATCAAAGGTTTGATATCTGAATTCTTCCCCCTTTCACCTTGGAAATACCTTCAATATATATGCTTGAGAGGCTTAAACATCATTATCTAATGAGGGAAATGGTTGAGGATATGGCTCCTTAAGTTGGGATTATATCCTAATATAGAGCCATAGTATAGGAGTCGAGCACAACCAACCTCATCTCCTCAGAACTGGCCCTTATAAAGAGGTGGGATTCTCCTTTATTTCCTCTAACCAAAAGTGGTGCTCCCCCTTAGTTAGAGATAGAGAACCAGTGTCCAAAAGTGGTGCTCCCTTAACATGGAAAGGGGAGCATCGATGCTCCCTATACATGGAAGGGGGGAACCACCCTTCATAAATGCTCAAAAAATGGTCGATTTTCCAAGTAAAAAGGCATGTTTTTGGCCTTGAAATGATATGTTTCTTCCTCCAACATGACTTAGGGATCATGGAAAATTTCTTTCATGGTTTCAAGTGGTTGYAGMACTTAAAAACATGAATGTRACACTTTCTAAGGTGCATACGATAGTTGCGACAGTGCATGCGACAATTAACAAGGTGCATACATCACTTTGTGACACTTGCGACACTTAGGGTGCGAAACTCAACTATGAAATTTTTGCGTGTAACAGATGCTCCCTAACATGTRAGGTTAGAAGAGAAACTGATGGCCAAAAAACTTTAATAATTCTTCAATGCAAGGGTGTTGGAGTATGAGAACCTGGAAAAAGATCCAAACAATCATCATTCAACACACATATATGTTCCATTTCCGAGGCAGACATACCAATGCTCGGAATATGACATGACTCAAAGCATGGTTGTCGACCAATACACTATGGATCCATGAGAATATTGACTAAGGATATGGACACCAAATATAGAATATGGATCCATATCTCCATGCCATGAACTGATCGCAACCACAAAAAATTCATAGTGGAGCTATGAGATGACAAACATAGCCACAAATCAATACAATGTGGATCTATTTGACAATATATATATATATATATATATATATATATATATCAATAATATTTCCATCATGGTGATTGTACTGAAATCGTTTACATGCTCAAATTATCTCCATCGCATCCTGGGAAAAGCACATAATAGATTGAGCACCCAACATAGGGTCTTCGTCTCGATCCCGAAACGACATGGTCTAGCCATGTGAATAAATGACTTGATGTCAAACATGGTAGAAACCACTTGATTACTAGTCATTGAGGTATATTGTTAACAAGTGTGAGGGAAATCACCAATGATGACAATGATTTCCAAGGTACCTTTAAGTACATTCTAGCGAATGTGAATAAATGAGTTGAGTTCAAACATTCATGGAATCATTTGATCAGAGGTCAATGACGTAAACCTATTGTTAGAAGCGAGGAGTCCTGCCATTGAGGCATGCATGTCCTAAGGTACTAACTTGTTTCTAATCCTAATTCCTAGATAATGTGAAGAAGTCAATAGGAATAGACTCCTCGAATGAGGTCCATGATGTATCCCCCATCATCAACAAGAAACTGACACAGGAAATTGATGTGAGATGGTGGATCGAATGAGTATGGACTGACACATGAAATGGAAACTGGTAATACTGCATATGGATGGTTTGAAGTGAAACTTCCCTTGAACATGATGAGGCATGACAAATGACTTGGCAACATTGACTCAACGAGTAACAAGAACACAATGTGATGAAAATAAGAGCACTCTTCGACTGAAATGAAAAAGTATAATGAAACAATGAATTGGTATGACTCAGATACAAGAAGATTACCCAATTGTAAGAAGAGATGAAAACAGGTTCCATGTTCAAGGGAGATAATAGTTTCCATAAAGGATTCCAAAAACCTTGAGCCACTTCCTTCAATTTTCCCTCACCATGATTGGTGAGTACCTCTTTCGTTTTTAACGAGCTTGAGGAGGATAACAAATTATCGGTATATCTCATCCTTCAGATAAGTCCCTCGACATATGTTTAACGAACCTGGAGAAGGAGGGGTTTGGTCCTACATAGGTCATGGAGATTAGACGCACATAGGTCCTTCGATGCATAGTTTTATGATTCCAAAGAAGGTATACTTGGTGGTTTTTTATGTTTAGAGAGTCTGAAAAGAAATTAAGGATGACTCCTTGGATGACTTTTTCGTAAATTTAGTCTCCCTAGCCCAAAAAAAGTGTAAAACAATACATGGGAGAACTCTTCTAGTCATTCTTGACTAGAGTATTCCTTCTTCATAATTAGTCTCGTGAGGCCAAAAAATAGATAAACTACAACTCGAAAGACACCCTTTCAAACCTTTTAATGAGTGTGAAAGGAATCAAGCTCACTCGATAATATTTTCAAGTTGAGGGAGTCTGAAAAGAGCTTGAAGGAGACTCCATAGAGTTCCTTTTTCGTATAGATTTTACGAGTCTGAAAAAGAGATAAAATTATACTCGATAACCTATTCTCATGTATTAATCAGCACAAGAAATAACAAAGACTAAGATTGGTAACCTATTCTCATGTATTTACAAGCATGAGAAATAACAAAGACTAAGCTCGTTCTAGAAAAAAATACTACGTTATGATGGAAATGACCCTCAATCAAGGATCACTCCTAGCAACGTGTCTCTCTAGAGGTGTTTTTCCCCCAGCTTGCATGATAGAAGCTAGTGGCTTCATTCCATCATGAGGTC
>SNQJ01S0067594.1:17681-33603 GCA_010110895.2 Picea sitchensis | reverse complement strand
CATTGCTTGTCGATCCTTTGGCAATAGCCATGCCTTCCACCCCTACAACCAATGTAAACGAATCCTCCACCCTACTTGCATCCTGTAGAGGATATGTGGAGAATAATATCAAGAAAAGAATGGAACTATTTATCGAGCTGTGGAAAACATCACAAACCTTCACTTCCCTTGGAACCAGGGCACATAGTTTTCTCGAACATTTGTAGGCAGAGTTAAAAGATGAAGAAAAATTATTTTTAAAAGAGGTCCTTCCTTTTGGCACCATTGTCAACAATATGACATAAACAAGAAAAAGAGAACAATATCTTCCATCCAAAAACGGGATCGGTCAATTGAATTCATGTTGGAAAACAAAAGTGAAGAACCTGCATCTCATTGTTCAGTCATGTGAACAAGCCATATCGAAGAAATATAAATTATTCACAAGGCTGTCAAGAATAGACTTAGCTGGAAAAACCAACGACTTCCAAGACCCTGAATTAATCACAAACTCCTTGCCCTTAACCAAGAAAGAGTTCGATAAACAAGTTGTTATGTTTAAGGCCTTGTCTCTGGAAAAGTTTTACAACATCCTTCACTTTGATCAAGCTCACATTGCCGACTGGCTAGTCAAATATTTAGTACAGAATGAGGAAATTCATTAGGCTCTGTGTAATCTTTCTATCGACTTATGGGAATTAGAAAACGATCTTTTCAACATAAAAATCTGGAATGAGATCAAGGTCGCCCCAATGAGAAGCTAGATTGAAGAATGGCTCGAAAGGCAATTGAAGCAGGCCGCTGATGAAAGTCAACATGCAGTTTCCAGGATTCCAGCAACCGTCGACGAAATCATTGAAACTGCAGCCGTCGGCGACATCAATGAAATGACAACCGCAAGAAAATAGCCAAAGGGATCATACGTAACCTCACTATAAGTCTACTGATCACATCATGCTTTGTTTATGAACCCAATTATTCCACTTTCTTAAATAGAGATGTGTAGGCAAACACTTATACCTTTCAATTTATTTTTTTGCAGGTATTGCACTCTATATTCTTTCTATAGTCTTGTTTCTTGTACATATTTGTCTAATGGTCTGCAGGAGCCCCAATCCTAGTATACATGACAAACACATTGAAATTCCGATTAATATGTAACAGACTTTATTTTTTTTGTATATTTCAAAATTTCCAGTAGTATGTAACAAACTTTTATTTTTTGACATACTTCAAATAAAATTGTTTTCTCATCTCCTTTTAAATTTATGTCTTCATACATTCTTATCTTTCACCAGTCTATATGAAAAATGCATTTAAATTTTTATATGTAATAGACTTTTTTTTTTTGTTTGTTTATATATTTCAAAATAAATGGTGCTCTACATGCCAAGCATCATTTACTTATGCCCCATGTTGACAAATGCATTTAAATTTTTATATGTAACATACTCTAATTTTTTTATATATTTCAAAATAAATGGTGCTCTACATGCCAAGCGTCATTTACTTATGCCCCATGTTCCATGATATACATGTTGCACACAACATTTTCGTCATATACATTTCAAAATTTCTAGTAGTATGTAACAAACTTTTATTTTTTTACATATTTCAAATAAAACTATTTTCTTATCTCCTTTTAAATTTATGTCTTCATACATTTTTATCTTTCACCAATCCATATGGAAAATGCATTTAAATTTCCAAATTTTTTCTTCCACTGTCAACACATTTGTAGTTTGTTATATACTTTCAAAAAATAAAAGGTGCTCTACATGCCAAGCGTCATTTACTTTTTCCTCATGTTCCGTGATATACATGTTGTACACAACATTTCCGTGATATACATTTTTCATTGAACACTTCCGTCATTGACAATTCGACTCCATTTTCCACAATTTTCTTTCTAGCCTCGTTGGCAGGGACTGTGATACCACACAACCTTGTTTTATGAAGAGGTAAATAAACATTGCTTCTTATTGAAAATACCAATAAATGTTTGTTGTTGTTTCAATATTTTGTCTTTGCTTTAGAAAGTGAAGTAATTCATATTGTATTGGAACTGTTGTTTCAATATTTTGGCTTTTCTTTAGAAAGTGAGGTAATTGATATTATATTGGAACTCTTCTCAGTAGGATGTTAATAAACATCACTTCCTATTCAAAATATCATAAATGTTTATTGTTGTTGTTTTAATATTTTTGCTTTGTTTTATTTGCTTTTGGCGGATATATTTCTATCTTTATTTCATATTTTGTTCCAACTAACAAGGTACACCACAAGTGATATTAGAGCACTTTCTTGTACCAAAACACACAATTTTTAGAAAAAATAGGCTAGAGACATGTTTTAGCATCCTTGAACACAAAGGTCTATCATTCGACAGGTAAAATTGTCACTGGAGAAGCATACACATAGAGAAACATAAGTGAAGTCATGTGGTTGGACACCATTGTACACCTTTGTTGGCACCCCTTTAAGTAGTATTACATTAGAAAAAATCCGCCCATGAATTCAATCTTCCACATACCTTCAAGTATATTGGAGCCCCCCTAAGAGCACCTAAAAGTAGATTTACATAAGCCACTCGGTCGTCTTGTTCTATAATACATAAAAAAACAACACTTGAGTAGATCACTCTTGCGTACGAGGGAATCAAATAGTGTGGCTATGGGTATGACCTTTCCTCCTTATTTAATGTTGTGAAAGATTTTCCTGTGTACTATTGTTGGAAACCCTCAAGTATATAAAAAATATATAGCACTTTACACTAATTTGTTCTAAGGACCTTGCAAACCTTAACCCCTCTACAAAATGAGCAATTGGAAAAATCAATAAATAAAATTTCATAGAATATCAAGAATTTGTGAATTCTATCATTGTGGTAATATTGAGACTGGAGTAATAATCCCACTAAAGGTTTTTAAAAAGGGTTTGGATCCAGCCAACATTATTGCAGGAGACCTACCTCAAAAGACTCCTTGCATGGTGTTGATCATTTTAATATAAATCTCAAGCAAACTTTATTTCTATGGACTTGATAGTACCATTGTTTGTGACCTATATCAAAAGACTCTTCTTAAGACACTGATCAAATTGCTATAACCCTTCAACACCCTTTTCGAGTGGCACTCATGGTCCCATGACACACTCAAAATATGACAACCGGGGAAGACATCAAGCAAGTAGTGAAAAACCTTACTAAGAAAGTGGACCAACTTAAGACCAACATGACTATCGACAATGGATAATCACTTTGTATTGATAACATTGAGCATCTAGAGGGTAAGCATGATGATCAAGAAGGTTTCTCCAGTGAGGACCATAGAAAGTGTAAGCACATTGCTGATGAAAATTCACTGGTGGTGGATCCATCCACAACAACCCGTTTTTCTGATTTTTCCCCTAGTACGTTTCATTTCTTACCTAAGGTCAATCTAAGTAAGGTTGATGGGTAAAATCTAACATGATGGGTTGATCAAATGGAACACTACTCCTTACATATTGTAGGATAATCAATTAAAACTTCATATTAGAATTCTCTCTCTAGTTCGGGGACACTGGTGGTGGTGACAATTGCCTAAGAAAATCTCTCTGACATACATTACATATTTGAAATTTTTGAAAGAACTTTGTAAAGGATATCAATTTTGTGGGACAACATACCAAATTGTGTCAAACATGAACTATCAAAAAATGTATTGATTCTTTTGAGAGCTTGATAGTCATAATTGATTAATTTTTCATGCAATGTTTTATTAGTGGCCTTAAAGAGGACATAAAATCCCAAGTTGATATGAATCATTCTACTCCCTGTTGGAGGCATATCATTAGCTAGACATGTACAAGTTGTGTCCTATGTGTTACACGCCAAAATGTCACACTTGATTTTCGCACCCTAAGTGTCGCAAGTGTCACAAAGTGATGTATGCACCTTGTTAATTGTCGCATGCACTGTCTCAAGTGTCATATGCACCTTACCAAGTGTCACATGCATTTTGTTAAGTGTCTCAACCCATTAAAACCATGAAAGACATTTTCCATGATCCCTAAGTCATGTTGGAGGAAGAAACCCATCATTTCAAGGCATAAAACATGCCTTTTACTTGGAAAATTGACCATTTTTTGAGCATTTATGAAGGGTGGTGCCCCCCTTCCCATGTATAGGGGGCATCGGTGCTCCCCTTTCCATGTTAAGGGAGTGCCACTTTTGGACACTAGTTCTCTGTCTCTAACTAAGGGGGAGTGCCACATTTGGTTAGAGGAAATAAAGGAGAATCCCATCTCTTTATAAGGGCCAGTTCCAAGGAGACGAGGTTGGTTTTTCTCGACTCCTATACTATGGATCTATATTAGGATATAATCCCAACTTAAGGATCCATATCCTCAACCATTTCCCTCATTATCACATGATGGTTAATCCTCTCAAGCCTATATATTGAAGGTATTTCCAAGGTGAAAGGGGGAAGAATTCAGATATCAAACCTTTGATCTTGGGAGAAGCATCAACATTTTGATTTCAAGGTTCATGCCGAGGCTAGATGAGGAGAGCTTGGAGAATATTGTTGCATCATCAAGTATTCTTTGTAAGTTCCTTCTTTGACTTTCCAATTAATATTAACTTGGCCTATTCCCTTCAAGTTCATGTGTTTTACATTTTCTTGTCTATTTTCATTTCAGTCTTCATAGATAGGTATTCTTTATCTAATCATATAGATTAGGAGGAAGAGTTCCTTTGTTGGTATTTTCAAGACTTGAATTGCGTTGAGGAGCTTGGAGATCAAGCCCAAGGATTGGAGCAATGAGGAAAAACATTGCAACAAGGTACGCCACATTCTTCTTCTCTCTTGCTCGATTGATTGAGTTAGATCTATAGGGATGTTAGCAACCATTTGTTTAGTTCTGTCTTTGTAAAAAATATAGGGTTTTTGGTCCAAAGGGGAGCTTATCCCATCCGCAGGGTAAGATTTCTCACAACAGAAGAATGGCGACTCCACTCAGGAAGTACTTTGACTAGTTTTTCCTTTGTTTCGTCTTGAATCATTTCTTGTGATTAGATATTACTTATTCGATGCCTTCCCTATTCCTCATTGAATATTTTACAAAGCCATTGACTGAGTCCCTATTGAGTCTAATCTTGTGAAATCTTTTTTTTATCTTTTTCAGAAACTAGCACTCCCTTGCAGTTCACACCAGGGCGTCGTTATCTTGAATGTCACTCCTCTTAAGCCTCCTAAGGGGTGCCATTAGCTAACTGGCACTCCACCTAATCCTACTAGAGGGTGCCATGGAACTCTGTCCCTTTGGTAATAGGGGCACCAGTCTCACCTTTTAGGTGGTTTTGCTTGTTTCTTCCCTGCTTTTCTCAATCTACTTTTGAGAGGATTTTATCCTAGAGTCTCCTAGATTGTCTTTGCCTTTGTTTGGCTTGAGAATTGACACTTATCACTCATTTCTTTTCCTTCCTTTATTTTTCAATTCTCTCCTAGTTGTGATCCCCTTGGGTTAACAAGATCCCTTGGTTCATCCTGCCTTTCAGTTCTCCAATATTCGTCTCGCAAAGATTTTAGATTGCTTGATTTTTTAGGAGTATTCATCAACTAGGGTTTGCAAATGTTTCTTGGTATTAAGCCCTTTTTTCTTCATTGAAACATCTAGATTTTATGGATGATTAGGACTCTCTTGTTTTCCGCAACCCATCCTTGAATATTGTTTCTTTCTGCTCATGTTTTGAGGATTTTCACTAGTGCTTGTCTTCTTTCTCTTTTGCATCTTTGAGTTCTTGATTGAACAAGTTATCTCACACTTTGTTTCTTTCATTTCTCATCATTTTTAAGTGCGCTTTGTTTGATTTCTTTTTTTCCTCATATTTATTTGTGTCAAACATAGATCTCTTTCATTTCATTTGAAAGTTAAGAAGTGACAAATTTTGCATATCTCCTTGCATACATAATCAAACAAAGAATTGTTTTGCATTCTTTACGAAATTTGTTTTGGTAGACGTTTGTAAAAAGATCTAGTTTTGCATGTGCATTTTGGTTTTTGGAAACATTTTATTAGTAGTTTGGCATCATCTTGATCCCCAAAATTGAAAGTTGCATAGTTTTTGAGTGCTTTCTTGTGTTAAGAAGAATATAACTCTTCTCCTTCCCATACATAGAATTAATCAAAAAGAACAAACTGCATCCCATTCTTTTTCATTTTATTGGAGTTCAGTCTCTTACACATCATTTGTTTCATCTCCGTGAACCGACTGAGCAAAAGCCATTAAAATAAACCACGTGCATAAAATCAACTAGAACATTTTTTATTTTAACATACCAACAATAGCACAGGATTAGGGTCTTTGGACTAGGAAAAGTGAGTAAATTGTCCAAGACTACTAAACAAACTGTAGAAGCACTAAAGAGTGAACAAATACAACTTTCATATAAGAATACCTGGGAACCCCCTCTCACACAGGGATAAACACAAGGTCACATGCGGAAGAACAATGGAGATTACCCCATTGTCAAAAGTTTGACCAATCGTAGAGAAAAGAGCGTATACTGGGGGTCCTTCCTCAAGTGTTACTAACTCATTTGGTCTTGGTACTTCGTGAACTCTGAATCCGTTCAAGGTCCTCTGGAGTCTATTTGTCCACTTGTCCTCAGTCCTATGGAATAATTTTGGACTTTGATATCTCGCCAATACGTTCGGTCTCAATTGTCGACTATACCCGCTCAGAGGATGACTTTGAGTTGGTAACCTTAGTGGCCTTTCCTATGTATCTATGAATATTACTGTGGGGGGATTCCCATGGTACATGAGGCATACATCGTATCACACTCTTAGTACCCTTGGACGGTGATCCTGTGAAAGAGAGGGTTTCTTTCACCGAGAAGGGTTGTTACGTGGAGGTCGTGGTAACTATTTCTCATTTCTTCGTTGGCGACTTGACATCTCGTCTTCAAAAGATCCTTAAATATACTATTGCTTGGTTGTTTTCTTTTAGTTTTCTTAGGAGTGTGTTTCTTTGACTTTCATAGTTGGCCTTTGGATCGAGGATCTCACAGTATATAAGATATGGATCCTAAATTTCAGGAACCTCAACCCAAAGTTTCTTACAAAGGAATGATCCAAGATCATACTTTTGAGACCAGGAGTGTAGCTCCTGGAAGTGGCTAAAACATTGAAGAATCGATCGCAACCTTCGTAGAAATCCTTGCATCTTACACGGATCCTCTTTTTACTGATCCACTCAGCCAACCACTCACTGATCCACCATAGACGAGATTTATTGATGCCTATTATTATTACATTTTACTGCCCGATTCAACCACTGCACAATATTTTTGCATGAACCCATCATATTTCGGTTTTCCTGCAGGACTTGGGAATTTCTCTTTTTCCACAAATCCTATAGTTGACATTGTTGGTGCTTCTTCTTTACCAGAAACATCAATGACCCAGGTATCCCCGAATCAAGAACTTGTGAATACATATCCCTGCTTCACTATTTCCACACATGCACACACAAAGTGCCTTACTGTTATAGCCCTAAAATTCCCTACTCATGCATACATGGCATTGGCCTTCTTACATGCATAATTTTCCAAATCACTGTTGAGGAGATCTACTTAAAAAAACAATTTTTAGAGAATGCGCACACCTTGCACAACTAATTTCCATGTACATACGCTTGATGCACACTAAAAAACCCGCGTATACCTCCAAAAGTTGCAAAAAATTAAAAAGGATGTAAGGAATTCGGTGGAATTTACGGACTATTGGAGGTTTCCCAACCAATTCACCTGCTATAGACCATCCCCCAACCGAATAACCATCCTTTCATCATATAAAAGGAGGTATTGGGGTCTCATTTCACAACCAAGCATTAGACTAGTGAAACTCTGTCCAATTTCACTTCCCTTCCTTGCCCAAGCATTTGCAACAATTTGTGAGTTATTGCCTCAACATTCCCTCTTCAACCCCTTTTCTTCCATTCAATCCATTCCCTTTCATTGAGGATATTAGTAGATTGTGAGAAGAGGCTTATTGAAGGTGCACTTGGATCATTGTAAAGAGGATCCCGGAATAGGTTCCCAGAATGGTGGCCGACAAGGATTGTAAGTTTCATTCTTTGTTTAATGAATAAAATAATCTCTTTTCCCTATCCCAAATGATGATGTTTTATGTATTTTCTTTGATTTATACATAACATTTGATATCTAACCCTAATTTATGAATAGAAATAGAATGCTTGTAGCCTTTTTTTCCTAGTTTTTGATGAAGGTTAGCTTTGGGAGGAGACTTGCATCCTTGGGAGATACAAAGCTTGAGGAGATCATCACCAAATGTTGGATAAAAGGTACAGTTACCGATCGTCTCTTCTACTGCTTTATGTTCATCCATTTTGGTATGTTTGGGGTAGTGTAGAAACTAGATTGACATTTAGGAGGTTATTTTTTATATCTATATCCTAAACCCTAGTATAGTTATAGGAGGATTTTCTTGCTAGCAGAATTGGTGACTCCACTAGGGAGTCTCTCTAGGGTTTTTAGGGAGGTTTTTTGGGTATGGATTCTTGATTTGCCTTTTGAGTTTTAGTCAAGTTTACTGAGTCTTTTAAGGGTTTCTGGTCAACTGCAATGTGCATACCAACTTTCCCTACCATGTTAGTCCGCCTTGTCTTTTTATTTTTCAAAAGTCTCAGAGGTGTACATGCCCTGTTTTGGGTCAGCCCGCGTACATACACACTCTGCACAGTAGATAGCATGCGTACATACGCAGGATACTGATGAAAAAAAACACGTCTGTGTGTCTTGAAAGTGTTTTTTAACAAATAGAGAGTTTGTCTCTTTCCTGATAGAAGTTTGGACTTCTCGATATTTTCTTGAACCTGTGAGAGTATCTGTCTTTGGACATAGCTTAGGTTAAAGTTTTGGTTAACTTGTTCCTTAGTTTTCTTTTGTTTTCTCTCTCTGTGTTTTAAAGCTTTTTTGGCTTGATTTTTTAAGAAAAAGAAGTTGTATTCATCGTTGGGGGGGCCATGAATCGTGTATTCATCAGTTTCTTTTAGAATCTTTTGTTAGTTATGCTTTGATTGGAAGAAAATATATAAAAAAAAAACCAGTTTTTTAGGTCTCTTTCCTTCTTTACATTTTCTTTGAATTGTTATTTGAAAAAGAAAAAGAAATTAGCACAGTGTTGTTTTTTCTTCTCATCTTGAAATCATTTCAAAATAAAAATAAGAAAGAGAATCCTTCTTTTCCAATGTTCTTATAAGTTTCATTTTTTGCAAGAGTCTGAAACAACATCAATTGCACTACCACACCTTTTGTGTAAATCAAGATTTAAAATTAAATGCTTAACTTGAAATTTATTAGACTTTATGTTTGTAGGGTTCACCAACTAGTTTAGGGTTTAAGGGCCTTGAATTAGGTGTGAAGAGGAAACTCTTCAAGGCCACTTTAAAACAAACATTGGAGTCTGAGATAGGGAGTGTCTTAAGCCCAACATCGTAAGCGTTAGACGGGACCCCCCTCTAACACATGGGATAAACACAAGGTCATGTGAGGAAAGGAAGAGGAGATAACCCCTCCAAAGTTGGAATAAACGTAGTAGGGATTGTATATTGAGGGTCTTTCTCGGGAATAATACCGATTGCATTTACCTACGGAGCTTCGTGGACCTCAAATCCGTTCGAGATCCTCAGTTTTCTTCTGGACCAATTTATTTTGGCACCCTTGAAGGGCTTCATACTTGTTATCCTGCTCATTACGATCTGCTCAACTATTGACTGTACCCACCTAGTGACTGACTGCGAGCTGACAACTTAGTTTCCTATATTTTACAGACTTACACAGGTGACTGCGGGGGTATACCACAATACCTAGTGCGCACATCGGATAATGCTTCGCAGAGTATACCCAGAGGGTGATTTCGTGTTTGATTTTCACTTACACTAGTTAATTTCTCTAGTGTCGATTGGCGTAACTGTCCTTCCCACTAGTTAGTCGATTGCTTGATTTATCTTTAGGAAACTTTTATTGTGTGCTCTATGCTCCCTAGTTTTCCATAGTGAGCTAGTCAGTCATTTCTTTGTGTTTATGACCTAAGGTGGTAGACCAACCACTCCAATGGTCATGAGGAATCTCCGTTCTTCTGCTTGGAAACGTGGAGTTGCCTCTTTATAGGTGTTGTTTTTTATAACACTGGTTCTCTAGAGCCAGTGTGTGAGATTTTTACAGACTTGAATGATCCTACAAGGGGAGAACCTGTGCATAAGATATTCATGGCTAGAGTTCTCGAACATACCAACCAAGGAACCCCTTCAAAAGGGGATTCTTGTGATTTTCCTTTTTTCAAAAATGTTGGTTTCCCTTTGATGGCCACTTTGTACATTCCTAGGTTGAATGTGGGACTACCAGTTTGGTTGGGTACCATTCCAAATGTCCAAAATTCTCTTGATGCTTCTCAGTTAAGAACCTTATGTCATGGGCATCATGTTGATGTTCCTTCATCAACAAAGTCTTATCCTCCTACTTCTACCTTCTCTGGTGAAAGTATAGATACTAGTAATCGAAAGTCTAAACGAAATAGAAAGAGGAAGAATAGGAAGAAGAAACAACCAACCTCTGCTAGTCATGTTGGAAAGTTATCACCTACCTCTACGAGTCATGTTGGAGATACGTCGTCAACCTCTGCAAGTCATGTTGAAGACTAACACCCAGCCTCTGCAAGTCATGCTGGGGGAAAACAACCAACCTCTGCTAGTCATGTTGGAAATTTATCACCAACCTCTGCGAGTCATGTTGGTGATAGGTCGTCAACCTCTGCAAGTCATGTTGAATACCAACACCCATCCTCTACAAGTCATGTTGGTGGAAAACATCCAGTCACTTCTAGTCATATTGGAAATTGGTCCATAGCCTTTACGAGTCATGTTATCGACCAATCACAAACCTCTGCAAGTCATGTTCGAGATGTGAAACCAACTACTACTAGTCATGTTGGGGACATTAATTTTGTTGATAAACTTAGAGGGATAGGACATAAGCCTAAGTTTACTTGTAAGTTTTGTAAGGGAGATCACCTTACTCATCTGTGCCTTGGCTTTCTAGAGGCACGAATATTATGGTCCCTATCTGCAAGCTCTTCTTATTATGAGTCTTATGAGGTTTCTTCATAGTCTATTCAGTCAGTGTTTGAGGAAGTGGTTGTGTTGATGCAATCTTCGACCGATCTCACTCCTTTTTTAGGGGGTGATGCACCTTCAAACCATGTTGTCTCGCAACCTATTCATCCAATGGTTGATGAAGTGGTCATACTGATGCACTCTTCGGTTGATCCCACTCTTCTCATGGAGAGTGTCGAGTCTACCAAAGTGGTCATGCCGATGCAATCTTTGGCTGATCCCACTCTCCTATTGGGGAGTGATGTGTCTACCAACTATGTTTTTAGCATTTCTAGTTTAATACTTTCAGAACAAGGGGGCATTCCTCTCACTTCGAGTACACCCCCTCCAAGGCCCAGGATGGTTTCCTTTGATTGGAATGACCTTGTTGAGCCTTGCCTTCCTTCTTTTGCACCTTTTCAAATAAGGGTTGAAGTTAATTCAAATAACATTTACCGATGTATTATAGATGAAGGAGCCTCCACAAGTATTTTATCCTCCTTGGTTTGGCAAGATTTTGGTTCTCCCGAGCTTGTGTCTGCATCGCATGAGTTGTTGGCTTTTGACATACGTCCTAGTGAATATTTGGGGGTTCGTCCTCAGTTTCCTATCTCGTTAGGTGGGAATATTTTCCTTGTCGATGTTATAGTGGTGCAAGGCCCGTTAGATTTCAATATGATTCTCAGGCGTGATTATGTATATGCTATGAATGTTGTGGTGTCTACACTCTTCCGAGTGATGCATTTCCCTCATAATGGAAGCATTGTCACTATCGACCAACTGAAATATGATAATCACCATCCTAATTTGGCGTTATTTCAGGCTTCCCCTTTATATGTTCCTAGTGTTTGTGTAGACTCTACCCTACAGGACTCCCTCATGAGCACGCTTTGTTGTCTTTCAAGCTCGATTTAAAATTTGAAAGCAACATCCAACGAGACTGTAATTATTCTTTTTGATCTCGTCTGAGTTACTTGAGAAAAGTGCCCCCCTGGAGTCTTCTTTAAGCCCTTTTCAGACTCTCTAAAATTGAAAATATTGCCAAGCGATATTGTTTCCCTTCATGCTCACCAAAATTAAATTTGAAGGCACATCTATCCGACGGTCGTTCCATCGGTCAAATGGAAAAAAACAAAGTCGTTCACACAACCACAGTTACACAATATGCTTATCCTCCATATCAACCGTCGCAGATGAGTGTACCCTAGATTGGAGGTCAATATTCAATGGGAGGCCAACCTTCAGTTGGAGGGAAATATTCAATCAGAGGGAAAATTTTCACTAGGGCGAAACCTATGTGGTTGCAACACAAAAAATCCATGGGGAAAGTCACTCCTGCAATTCCTTATATCCCTACTAACACTGGCCTGTATCCTGAACAACCATTTCCAGGAGTTGATAGTCCTTTATGGGGTCAACCTAATCCAAGGGGAATTCCTCTACAAGGAACTTTTCCCTATCAAACTGTAAAACCCGTAATTCAAACACAACAGTCCCTTCAATCACCATACATGGGGGTTCATTTGTGCTCTCCCCAAGGATCTTATCGAACATGCGAAGGATTGCTACTGAAACCGTATTGGGCCTATGGATCAACCATCTGACCGACCGACCCTACCCGACCATCAGGTCAATATCAGTATGTAGGAGGTCCATCACAGTGCATGGGTGGACAATCAAGACAACCACCCTACATGGGTGGGAAGCCCGGGAAACCACCATACATACGGGGACCATCTAGTTTTTCTATCTCGTCGCAACTTGGATTTTGTCATACTTGTGTTACCACTAGTATCCACATGCCAAACGAAAAATTCCATTCTTGGATACATTATATCTTCCAGATTTGTCATGTTTGACAAACAATCCCATTCTACATGCCCCGTTTTCGCTCGCCATCCCTCCCAAATTATCATCCAACATCCTGAAATTCGATGGAAAACCCGGGGAAGCTCCTAACAATCATGTATCACTTTCTGTTTATGGTGTTCTTCCAACTCTTTAATGGATGATTCCATTTGTCTGATACTCTTTCATAGAACACTTACAGGTGCAACAATGAAATGGTATATTGCGCTTCTGCGTAACTCCTTTGTCGACTTTAATTCTCTTTCCATGGCTTTCCTGATGCATTTTCAGTTTCCTATACGGTATGATACTAGTACAAAAATTTTGAACTAACTTCGACAATCTTGTTCCACCCACATATATGATCATATTCATGAGTGGAGGTGGTGGAGATGGTTTATTAAATCTCTAATTCCAGACCAACTCCTCGCGAATTGGTTTACAAAGTTTCTCTTACCTCCCATTTCCCATGATGTTGCTATGGGAAATGTTGTTATTGAGGAGCAGGCTATCCGTTGTGCACAATATTTGGACTTGGTATATTCCCAGTCTAGCACACTTTGTGATTTGATCCCTCATGCTCCTCATTCGTCGAACGATCCAATAAGACCTACTCTAGACCCAGTTTCCCTTTCAAACACCACAAAAAATTTTGATCCTACTCAAACCTCTAAGGTGAATGTGGTCCATTCCACTTCATCTAAGAAACCATAAGGTAAGAAGAAAAAAAATGGTAAATCCAGGAAATCTTTTGACCAACAGGATACTACGCAGATTTTTGATACTAAACTAAATAAGAAGGCTAAGTTTCCTTGCATGATCTGTGAGGAAGACCACTACACATAATATTGTCCTCATCGTGAGGCTGTTGCTAAATTTATGAAGGGTACTTCCCAACCGGTTCAATAGAAACATCTGGTTGCACAAAATCCTTCCCCTCTGCAAGGGGGAAATGTAGGTCATTCCCACTACAAGGATGCTTCCATGAGTGCCTTTGAGGTGTACATGTTTAAGGCTGTTAATGTAACGACTCGAGAAAATACCTATGACACTCCTCCAGGTGATTAGGATAATGGAAAGGATATCAATCAACCCTCCACATCCATTCCTCCTATATCTTCCAATCCTCTTCAGATTGAGAAGCCACTTTCTGACGCAGTGTTGTGCCCACCCAAGAGCGCAATTTAAAAAGTGAAATTTAATACAAATGCTCGCACTGTCCAAAACTACAACATTGTTGAATATTTGGCGCATGCGCCTTGTGCTATGTTATCCCTCAAAGTTATACAACACTATCCAAGTCAACATAGAACCCTGTTGCTAGCCATTGGAGGTATCGATCCGAAGGAATCAAATTTGATTACGTTTACTCTAGATTATTTTAAGCAGAGGCTCTCCCACCATTTATCATTCCAAATTAAAATTTTGGTTGGTGGCAAGAACTTCCATCGCACTATTTGGGATGAGGGAGCCTCCACCTGTGTCATGTCTTTTCCTTGTTAGAGAGTCCTTGGTTCTCCTAAACTGACCCAATATCTTACCACCTTGAAAGTGTTTGATGGATGTGTTTCCATCCTCATGGACTCTTAAAATATTTCATTGTGAAATTGAAGGGTGTTGGGCTCTAAAGATGTCTAAAAACAACCTTAGTTTAACATTAATTTATCAACCCGAGGATTCATCTTTTATCTCAAATAATATCGGCAAAGTCTATGCAGATATCTCATAGAGGCTAAAATCGTGTAGTGAAAGCAAATCTGAGTTTATCAACAATCAAGTTCCTCAAACATTCATTAAAGATTCTAGGAATTGAAATCTAAAGATGTGCAATGGAAGGGAACTAATTAATCTATTGAATTCATTTTAAGAGAAGTAATTGAATCTAGATAAAGACTTGCATAAATGACTATTATTATGAATCAAATTGCTGAAAAGAAAAAGGCGAATTACTCTATCTATGGAAAGAAACAAAGACTGTAATCTAATCGAAAAGAGACAACAATTGTATTTCTACTTAAAGGAACAACAACTATATTCTAAAAGAAAGGAACAAAAAATGTAAACTAAGTGAAAGGAACATCAAATGTAAACTAAGTGAAAGGAACAACAAATGTAAACTAAATAAAGGGAACAACAAATGTGAACTTATGAGGAACTGTCACGCATCAAATCTCAGTAATAGGAACTGGAACAACAATCATCTAATGCTTCAAGGAATATCTATCTCTTGCAATTGACATGAAATCATCAACACACTTATGCATTCATTTAACTACTATAAAAGAGGATCAAATCACAAAAAAAAAATTGAACTGATACAATTACAGGTCAAACAATAGCTCCTTCAGACTGGGCCCTTGGTCCTTAGAAGCACTGCTATTTGAAATTCAGTATATAGAAATGGTAAAACCGCTCGAAGCTTTTATTGATTTCATAGTTGGTACAACATTTTACAAAAAATGCTAATGCATAGCAATTCTAAGTTCTGAGTTCTTGGGTGCAATTCTTCTACATCTTTTCAAGATATATTTACCCCTTATATATTACAATAATCTAGGTAAATTAAGCTATCCTGAGGATCGAGAGATCCTCAGGATTTCTTTACTATTACAATAAGCAACTCGATCATCTTCAAAACTGCCTTGCGCCATAAAGTATTCAACCTCCAATAGCTTGCGCATCTTCAAGATTTCCTTTGCTATCTTGGGTTTGACATTATTTAACTAATCCTGTAATAAAACCAGACAATTCCAATCATATTTAGGATCTATGTAATCTAATCTTCAACAAAAACACTAAAGAGTATATTATTCATTTTCTATTCTATTTTCTCCTAAATAATCGAAAAGTCAATAAAGATGATATCATGAAATGTGGGAAAAAGGAAGATATTTATACCTTTTTCATAACCTAACAAAGGGTAAGATTGTTTCA
>SNQJ01S0067593.1:53049-65809 GCA_010110895.2 Picea sitchensis | reverse complement strand
CTAAATTGGACAATTTGACACGACTTTTTAAACCAGATTTTGATCTACAAGGTGATTCCACTTCAAAATTATGAGATTAAAATATCTGAGGAGTGGATAAATTTAACTCAATAGAAATATTGTAGCCATACAAAACTAGGGTTAACACATTAAATATCAGAGATTTTCCCTCAAGCTTTTATGGTGATGTGATGTGTCCAAAAAAGTTATTTAAAAGTTATTACGAACCACTTGAATGTCATGGGGAACATACATTTCTAAAGATAATTCTTATCTTGTGGTTTCCTTGAAAATAACTTACTTGCAAGTTGATTTATAATTTTCAACATCGAAATGATTCATACGACGTTTTAGAGTTTATGAATAAAGGACCAAATCTTTGCTCTTTAGAATAAAGTTCATGGGAGCCACCTTTTTACTTAATCCATGTATCTATATTGGCATTGAATTGTTTGTGTAAAGGAGACTCTCCCTTGACTTTGAATTGTTTTTTTAACTTTTAAAATAATATTTTTTATTATTTTCTAAAATAAATTAATGTTATATATATATATAATTTTTTTTTTTTAAAAGTTATATTAATTAAATAAAAGTTTATTTATGTTATTCTTAAATAGAGTGTTATTTTTATTTCTCATTGTTTATTTCATTAAAATGACATGTTAAGTTAGTAATGAGTATATTGTTGTAAAGGTTATAAATTTATTAGTTAAAACAATTTAAAAATGATTTTAAGGATTACAAAATTTCACTTGTTTAATTCACTTAAGTGAATAGAATTTATAAAGTACCTTTCCACTCAATTGAAAACATAAAGTTTTTTTTTAAAGATTTCTTAAAAGTTTATAAGATTTTTGAGATTTCTTAAAGTGGGAAAACTTATGATAACTCAATTATACTTCCCAAGTGATTATTAAACCTATTTATAAAATGAAAAGTATTTCAACTAACAATTTTTTAATTGAAAAAATCACATGAAAATATTTTTATTATGCCATCAAATCAATGATATTATTGGATTCAGAAGGGATGACATGGGGCTATACTGGGCCATGAAGGAGGACAGGGCTCCCTTAGAGTTCAGGATCCCACCCCCCAAAGGTCTACATGGTGGATGTATTGGTTAGATTGCGCATGAGGACAGTTAAATCGAGTGAGGATCGAACAAGGGGTATTCACTCCATGCACAATTTGGTTGCTAGAATAGTTAAGGCTACATGTAGGGGTTGGGAATGGTGTCTTTGGGTGGTTTAATACAACTTCACCTGACCCTCCATTCGAATGGACACAATAAGGTGAATTGAGGTTTATTGCACTAGGATGTTTGGCACAAGGAAAAATTGGAGGAGGATCGGGACAACAAAGAGTGAAGGGGGAGGCATAAAAATGGTGTGTGCCAACATTAATCTCCATGATTGGGTGTTCAAGAACTACACGAGGCACCATAGTGGGAGAATGAATAATTATGTGACCCTTCCAAAGATCCTCGTGGCCTCCTCGTGGCTTCTTTGGTTCACATAATTGTCTAGTTCGCAGCTTCTCGGGTTTGCATAATTTTTTTTGTGTCTATCACCTCCCTTTACAAGCTCACATGGTCGGGGATTATTTAAGCCAGCAAGGTTGAAACCATAGATAGGGATTACCAATGCCTCGAGCCTAACAAGAGGCAATCGCTGCTTCTGAGGTGTTTAGGACTCAAACTCCTCTAGAGGTTAGAACACAATTGGAGTTTGTTGACGTTGATGCTCAACTTGACAGAGCCCTGGTCTCAGATGAGGAAATCGACGCAGTGTTCACTCCATGGATACCCAACAAAGGCACCTCATGCCCAAAGAAACAAAATAACACCGCACAATTGATCTCTACTAGCATATAAAGACTCTCATGGGTAAGGTAATGACTGATTAGAACACGACCTACAGTGAAATTCTTCTTCAGATGGAATTCCTCCAACTGCAAACTAAGGCTATTGACCAAAAAAACACCCCATCATCAGAAAGAGTAGTAACACTGAATCTCAACAAGCCCCGATAAAACAGTCTACATATTCTTAAAAAACCAAGACCACTCCAAACCGAGACCTCTCCTCTTACTTAATTTCAAAATGCTTAATTTTATAGTTTTTTCTTTTTACCATACAAACTATGATAGGATAATGAATCAATGTTTATTGGTAGATCCCTTAGAAATGACAATTATCTTTTTTATTTTTGAAAACAATGAATAAGTAAGTTTTTTTTCTGACCCATGTAAAACTATAAATCCAAAAAACTATAAATAATATTGCTAGTTTAGTTTCAAAGGCTAAATTTAAAAAAAAAAAAATGATATTATTGAGTCTCTTTTAAACCTATACCATTGAACTATGTTTGAAAATCGTTATTATTTATATGTGTGTATCAAATTCTCATTATCCAAGCGTTGTTATCACTTCTCATTACCAGGCTCAATCATGGTCTAATAATTACAAATTTTACGTTGATTATTATACTTATAATTGTTTTTTATACAAGTAAATAAGATATACATTTAATTTGAAAATTGTATAAGAAAAAAATAATAATATAGATTTAAAGTAAAAGTTTAAAATAAATTTTAATACATATATATAATTCATTATAATAATATATTTGTTAAGAATTTAACATGTATGTTATTTGGGGAGGGAGAACAATTATTCTTCCCAATCACCAAAATTAAATTTAATTGACAATTTTATATTATTTCTTATGTATTTAAATATTTTATTTAAGACTAAAATTTACATTAAAATTTATATATAGATTTAACATATTATATAAGTTTAAAATATCAAATTATCAATTTATTTTTCTATATAATCCTTATATACATTTAATGATTATTTCTATTATAATTTTTTTTTTAAATACTTCCATTGTAATTATTTGAATGCATATAGGGAATATAATTTTCACAACAAATCATAAATCTAATAAATTTTTATTTTCTCACTTTTCCTCCAATTAAAAACATATAATGATAAGATAATATTATAAAGAGACAAAATTCAATTTCTTTATTATATGGGTATGTAAACCTTAATAGAATTTAATAGTCAAATCCTTCATGAGAGGGGGTCCCTTGTCTCACAAACAAGGGGTGTTATACACCAATATAGTATTCTTGATCTTAAAATTAAATTATTATTATAATAATCTAAATTTATAAAAATAAAAGTATTTAATATTCTTTTAAAAAAAATAATTTCACAATACTATCACCAAATATTTATATAAGCTAAGGAAATTAAATACCCTATGAGTAAAGCTTCTCAAATAAAAAGAAAGAAAAAACTTGCTAAAAGTTCGAGTGAATTGGGTCCCTCTTAGCATTGGAGTTGAGATGGATATACATTACATTTACACCCAATAATTATTATTATTTTACAATTTTTACACTATAATAATATAATTTTTATCATTTTATTTGAAAGAAACATAATTATGTTATGTTATGGCTAGTGCAATTTAATGCTCCTCTCTCATGACATGTTAGTTGTAATGGAAATTTGGGAAAACAACAATCTCTTGACTAGGGGGAATTACTAGAGGTACATGCACAACTTATTAGAATATGGTGTAAAAAGATGAAATGTAGGAAATTGGATAAACTTTAAGAATATCTAACTTTCATTTATGGAAAATTTGTATAAGTGGTAAAAATCCAGGTTCTTATATCATTGGTATGTCATTTTTTCTCTAAAATATAACACATATGTTTGCGCTAAGACATGGGTTTAGTATCAAAGAGATGGAGAGGGAAAGAGGGAGAGAGGGAGAGCTTGTTAGAAGGGGGCCAGAGAGAGGGGTAGGAGGGAGAGAGGGAGAGCTTGTTAGGCTGGGGCCAGAGAGGGGCAGAGAGAGAAAGGAGTGAGAGCGGAGGAAGAGAAAGAGGGGGAGAGAGAAAGGGGGCATAGAGGGAAGGAGGAGAAAGGGGAAAAGGGAGAGGGGGGAGAGAGAATGAGAGATATTTGAAGAGAGAGAGGGGAAAGGGGGGGGGTTGGTTGATTTCAGGGAAAATCCCCTTCAATAGTGGGTCAACAAGAACACGAAACAAAGATATACTCACTGATTTTAAGAGAAATAACTAACTATTGGGTGAAAGATAAATATTGAATTACCTAGAGTCCTAAAGTTGATTTTGTTCCTGATTGTTATAGTTTCTTCGCTCCTTTCCAATAGCTCCTCTATAACCTACAAGAACCTTAAATATTCAAGACTATATAGATAGGTAGTTACACTAATAGCTACATGTTAGTCTAATGAAATACAATGGTAAAATCTCAACACCTAGTACTCTATGAAATATATGTGAAAATATTGCAACCAAAACATTACAAATTCAACATATTTTAAAGGAAAGAGTTTCTATTTTTATTCAGCAGTTAAGGTGGTTACAACTTTATACTTGTCCCACGCAATGCTACCCTATCGAGAGAGATATCAGGTTCCTCCAACCTTGCTCCTACTATACAAGATGGTATTGAATTTTGATCTATCACAAGATTAAAGAGAATATAAGGGGAAACTCTTGGCAAGATAAGTTGATGATAAAAAAATAGGGCTGAAAACAAAGGTTTCCAGGTCAAACCAACAACAACAAGGATGTATAGGGGTTTATAGACTTGGTGAGGTTAACCAAACAAAGGTTTTATTATTGTGTGAAAAGAACTATTACTTGTCATTACCAAGTTATCCTTAAACAAGTTCTCTTTTTATGTGGTCTTTAGTTGGTTAGAGACAACTGAGATGGGTAAAAGGAGTTAGGAAACTAACCAAACCCATAACTCAACATTTAATTAAGAAAGAATATATATTGTTAATCATTTTATGACATGTACATGACTATCTCTTTAGTGGCCCGCGTGTACACGAGTTCCATAACTGTGAGGGTGTGTACATCTTCCAAAAATAAGTGTTTTGGAAGGTCTCAAGGATGTATGGGGAATAATAGTCTATAAATAGGATAGGGATTAGGCCAACAATATTTTCAATCTTCAAAGATGGAAATTGACGCTATCCATGTCAATCAAATATCATAGCAAAAAAAGAGATACATAGTGGATCTATATCTTAGAATCGGTGAAGGATATCTAGAGGCAAGATCTAGATAACCGATCCTTTACAAGTATCGATATGAGGAGTGGTACTATCCAATTGTAACTCAGGCAACAACATAAAGAGGGTGATGCTACTACATTCTCAAGGTATTCAAATCAACTATCCTAGTATGAGTCGACACTGTGTGAATAGAGGATTTGAATTCAAACATAATGAGACATTGTTTGATTACCCGTCATTGATGTATACCGTTAACAAATGTGAAACAACCCACCGATAATGATAATGGGTGTCTAGGTACCTAGTACAATCTAACAAGTGTGAATAGAGGTTCTGATGTCGAACATCTGGTAGAATCTGTCGATTAGGGAACATTGTTATATTCCCACTGTAAAGAGCGAGGGAACCTACCACTGATGAATGCAAGCCCCAAGGTATTAATAAGGACTCTATATACATGTCATAGAGAAAGATATGTTGAATTCAATACGAAGAGATCTATTGGAAAGAGGGTATTGAGGCATCCCCCATCATCCAACAAAAAGAGTAGTATAAGGCTAAATATTTGGAAGGACTCAGACGAAAGATTGAAAGGACCACCATGAAGTACGTCTTTTGTGTGCACTATATGTAAATAGCACATGAAGAAGACCCTTTGAATAATGACCAATAATGAAGACTTCCAATAGAGGCAAGGAAACCATCAATGGGGACAAATGGAATCCAAGGTACTACATGAATCCCAATGTTCCAATAATGTTCTTTTCATCGAACACAATGGAAACCACTCAGTCAGTGACCAATGATGGAATGTCATATGCTAAGGACAAGGTTACTTATCAAGGATGTAAATAGGCTGAGGGTGCAACTCTAGGTCACACTCTTAGAGAAATTTGTCCTAGTTGATACGAGATTAACTCGGTGGCAGGAAGTCAATGGGGACCCTCCATACCAGCAAGAGTATAGGAAAAAGACACTTCTGATTATGAGATGTACTTGACATAGGGGAAGGTCGACTTGCAAATTCAAGGGATTCTGCGGAATGGATGAAACGAGCTAAAAATTCCACTGAACAATAACACGACACAATATATAACTTAGGAAGCACGAAATAAAAATGAATATTGACATAAGTTTGTGATGCAGGAGGAAACTACATACTCTCCATACTGACTAGAAGAATAACCATCCAAAGGAGTAAAAACTCTATGTAACTAGATCAGTTTCCTAAAGCCATACTAAGCCCAAATTATTGAGACTAGACTCAAAACATTTTTCTTTGTTCAGAGGCGACTCAACTGCTGCCAATAATGATAAAGAAAACTCATTCCCACGCTCTTCTTTTGTTATTATTATTTTTTTTCTTTTTCATATTAGAAAGCCTGAAAAGGAATAAAAGAATGCTAGTAGACACAGAGGAAATGAGTGTTGTGGGAAAGAAAACTAGTTCCAAGTGCAAGGAACATACCTATGCTTAATTCAAGGAAGCATGTGTAGGATATGGAAAATGTGGGAATATTTCATCCTAGGGTACATGTGTCAAGTCACAAAGGAAAATATTGCAAGGCTAGAAACTGATGAGAATGCATAAGAGGCTAAACAACAAAAAGTTGAAGTCAACATTAGGCTCAAAAGTGCAAGCAGTAGAATGCAATGCAATATTACAACTTAACACAAAAATGAGGGAACCCCACAAGTATTGGCCAGAAAAATATTAAGAAGAATATATGAGGCTTCAAAAAAAATTCATGGCCGGACTAAATAGGGCTCCCAAGCCTATAAAAATACTTCAGCATGGGTGCCAAACTGTGAAAAAGGTTCTAACTAGGGAACCTAGGAATGGTAGGCTCTACCATATGAATTACAACACTTCTAAACAATAAACAATGTTATATGTTGGAACTCAGTGGGATCGATCCTAAGGAAAAATGAAATAAGAAACGAATAATGTAAAAAAAGAAGAAAGGGGAAAATCTAACCTATATGCCAGTTTAGATATCATTACTTGTCAGAACGAATCGAAATGGGAAAAAAGGAACCAAAGAAAACGTATCCAAAGTTTTGTATATAAGACCAACAACACTTACCCAGAAGTTAATAAGTCTAATATAGAAACCTATGATAATAACATGTGTTATGTAATACAAAACTTTAAAAACAAGAAACCATAAAAGTACAATATGTACAAAGCACCGCACAACCTTGTGGCTTATGTATAGTACTTTTCGAGGTAGAGCCCATTTCTAGGCTCAAGCCAAGGGTTTCTTCAGTATCCAACCTGTAAATCTTCTAGTTTAGGAATAGGTCGAAAATCGATAATCATAGCTTCAAGGATAGCCTCATATGAAGGCAATTCAACATCTAAGAAATCATATGAACTAGGACTCAAGGGCTCACCAATACCAAGGATCGAGGTCTTACAAATAGTAATATTAGACTTGAGAAGAAACTAAAGATCGCTCGGACAAATAGTGTAAAAAAAATACTCCCACGCCCCCATTTGATACAGCACCTGATCAATTACTGAGACCTTGTCTCGAGAAGGACCACATGATTGTAAATGATCATTCTCAGAAGAAATTGAACATCGAGGATAACACGCCACATAATTCACCCATGTTAGGAAAGAGTCTACTAAAACACTAGGAAAATACAAAGGAGAAACATGAGCTAAAGTCGAACTAGGATGGTGATTATTGGATGAAAGATGATCAATAGTGACAATGCTTCTGTTGTGAGCAAAATGAATCACATGAAAGAGTGTAGACTCAAAAACATTCATAAAATATACATAATCACACCCAAGAAGCATATTAAAGTCTAAAGGATTTGGTACCACTAACATATCGACTAGGACAATCTTTCCACCTAATGCGATAGGCAACTGAGGAAGAATCCCCAAACATTCACTAGGTTTTTTGTCGAAATCCAACAACTCACCAGTAGTTGACACAAGCTTAGGAGAACCCAAAGCTTGCCAAGCCATGGAGGATAACCAAATTTTAGAGGATCCTTCATCTACAATACACCGAATTTTATAGGATCCTTCATCTACAATACACTGACAAATTCCCGTTGAATTAACTTTAACCATTATCTAGAAAGGTGCAGAAGAAGGTATACTAGGATCAATGATATCATTCCAATCAAAGGAAACCATATTAGGATTTGGAGGGAGCATACTCAAAGAAAGTGAAATAACTCCTTGTTCAGAAGGTACCGAACTATAAATGCTAAAGACATAGTCGAAAGATGCATCACTCCCCAAAAGAAGAGTGGGATCGGTTGAATATTGCATCAACATGATCACTTTGGAAGACTTGTCACTCTCCAAGAGAAGAGTGGGATCGACTGAAGATTACATTGGCATGACCACTTCATCAACCACTAGTTGAGCAAGTTGTCGAGAAACCAAAGATGACTCAGAACTAGAAAAACCGCTAGACAAGGACCATAGTCTTTGTACCACCTAAATACCAAGGCACTTATGAGTAAAGCGGTCTCCCTTGCAAAGCTTATCGGTCATTGATGTATACCATTTTGTTTCATTGTTATTTGCACAAGGGGTTTGTATGTAAAGAAAAACCATATTGTGGTGAGATGTCTGTGAAATTGGTGCATCTACAATTTATAATTTTTCCTTGGGCTGTTTTCTAAGAATAATGTTCTTCTATGTTCCTTTAAAAAATTCATGACTCAATCATTAAGAACACGGTCATTGAATTTAGGCTTTAATGAGCCATAGAGACAACCAAACAATTTTGATGATACTAATTCTTAAAACGTAGAGATATTGGATGAGTAAGTAATCTTATAAAAGTTCATAATCAAATATGAGGCAATCTTTTTTATTATTATTAGTTTTTTTTTTTTAATGAGTTTTGTCTAAATTTTGGTTAGAAATTTAGAAAATTTTACAAATTTGAAGTTTTTGAAGGCGTTAAACAATTAAGATATTATATCTCAAAAATAATTTCCAAAAACTAAAAAAATTAAAATATTTAAACTACCAATGAATTTACACCATTTAAACTATATCCAATAATAATTACCAAAAAATAAAAAGCTTTAAACATTTAACCTACGGAATAAAATGAATTTACACCATTTAAATGAATTTACACCGACTTATCACTAACCACATTTGAACTGTCGTCCACTCATTTTTACTGCTGAATCACATGCCACGGACTTTTAGGTAGGTAAAAATACTTACATACGTAGCATATGTTAATGATGAAGGTCCTTGTGATCATCGAGGAAAATAAATTAAGATGACCCCACCTAGCGAAAAAGTCCATAACGACATTATAATTTATTCAAAGCAAAAGAAAAAGATCTCGTCAGCTAAGATGCCCATCGCCACCCATAAGAATTTAACATCTGCATGTAAGAAACGTAACACGTAAGATGAATTAAATTAGCAAACCAAATTGGCTTGCTAAATTAAATTGAAATTGCCTGAAATAGTGAAGTGATGTTTTTTTTTAAATTGTAGAAATGTTTAAAGTATTAAATTTTATAAATGTGTAATTTCCATAATATTCTTTGAATTAAAATATAAATTTACGAATTCTTTTATCTAAATTTTATTTATTAATATCCCAAATTTGTAATTTAAATGTTTTGTTTTTTTGGATTTTGATTTTTTATATATTTTTAGATAATTTTATCTTAAATTTAATTAAAAATTAATAAAACTATAAATTTAGGTGGTTAAATTTATATAATCCTAATATTTTGAGTTTAATACTAATCCATTTATAAATTCATAAGTATAATTTAAATAATAAAAATTTATGATTTCAGCAAAATATATATCATTAAATTACAATGAAAACTACCAAAAGTAAAACGTTTAAATAATAACTGTACAAAATCCTTAAAAAAAACTATCAATTTAATATTTCTAATGATCTATCTTTCTATGAAAACCGCTTCCATAGATACATAAACTCGCAAATACCAAATTCTCCAAAAATAAAATCTAACACAATGTGAAAGAGACTTTTCCGTATTTGGAAATACAATATAATATATTTTAAACTATGTATGTTATAATTGGTGTATGAGACCCCTTGTTTGTGGAGTAAAAGATCTCTTCTAACTATTAAAATCTAGAAATATATACATACCTTATCCCCTATAATTTATAAATAATTTTTTTTATCAAAATACAAATTTTCTTAAATTTAATTAATTAAAATTTAATTTTTATTTAAATTAAATATAATTAATTAAAAAATATTTTTTATTTAAATTCAATATAATTAATTAAAAATTATTTCTTTTTGAAAGTAAAAAAACCAAGTGAGAATCTAAAACCTAAAACCGTCTGACATAAAATAGGTATAATTAATTAAAAATTATATTTTATTGAATGTAAAAAAGCAAGTGACAATCAAAACCTAAAACCCTACTCTTCTTTATGAGATACCACCAGATTATTTCAGAAAACCAGCAATTATCTACACAGTGATATCACTATGCGACTGTACATTCAAATTTTAAAATTATATTAAGAAAGACAGCCGTTAACCTGAACCATCGGAAGTTTTTTCCTCTTTTGAAAAAGAAAAAAATATCTGTTCGATCTGTTCAACTGGCCAAAACACATAGCCGCAACCCGAAGCAATAACAGTGACCGTGGCGTCCTCAACCTCTATACTCTGTAGGTGTTATGGCAATCTCCATATCAACCACGACGCTCTCACCCAGAGGCGGAGGGCGACGCCTCGTTCCTTGATCGTGATCCCGCCCCTCTTCTTCCAGCAACGCCGCCTCAGCGCCACCATTCACAACCTTCTCCTCGCTCTCGCAAGCGGCGCTCGTCCTGCAAATGGGACAGACGGAGCGCTTTGAGAGCCACGCATCGGCGCACTGCACATGGAAGGCATGGCTGCATGCCGGGATCACGCGGCACCGCTCACCGAGCCGGAATGGCTCGAGGCATACCGCGCACTCGCCCTCCTCGCCTCCGCACCCCAGAATCCTCTCTTCTCCTTCTTTCCGGAATTCGACGGTGGGCAGCCGCTGGAGGTGAGCCTCCAAAAGGCCCTGCTGATTGGGAAGCTTGCTGTTCTCTTCTAATGGCCGCTGTCGTCGCCTTTGGTGCATAGAAATGTACCAGACGAGCCAGAGATAAACCGCCACCAACGTCCCCACACCAAGCGAAGAACAGCAGCAGGGACTCCTCCACCGCTAAAAACATTTTCTCTATAATTGCAGGCTGATTATAATAACAAAACCTCGAAACCGGAATTTTATTATTATGGGAAGGGAGGCAACCCAACGTTTAAATTATTATTATTGCTACAAATCAATGTTAAATATAATGTAACCTCAACAGGGACAGTGGTACTTTCTATTTTTGTCTTGCTTGAGCATATTTAGCTCAACCATCTCCCATTGCATTGTAACATCTTCTCATAACTTCTTCATACATTTAAATATACTGTTCTATTCTTTTCTCTCTGCATTTCCTGCTTCACAATTTATCATGGTATCAGAGCTTCAGCAGTATGCCTCTTCACACAGCCCGGAGAGCAACACGATCCTAACAGCGCAGAGCTTACACGCATCTTGAGAGCACACGACACAGACTTGTCACAAGGTTTGGAAAGCTATCTGTAATACTCTCTAAAGATTGCCGTAAGAAACTCACGCGAGGTTGCAGAGCGTACTACGCTCGAAAGAACGAGGAAGCAAAGATCGAGAGAGAAGAAACGATAAAGATTCTTGTAATCTTTTCAAGAATCGTCAAAGATTGACGAAAAAAAGCCAGAGGAGGCGAGAACTTTTAAAGAACTTGAAAATTTCGCTCAAATCTGTTAAAGATTGGAGCAGTGAACAAAGAATTCATGAAATTCTTTCAATCTTCGAAAGATTCACAAATCTTTTCTTCTACAGGAGAAAATTCCGTCAAATTTGGCAAAGATCGCGTCAAACACGCAAGGAACAACAATTGTGGCCATAAGAGTCCTCTTGCGAACGGATCCGAGGCGGGAAACCAGTTCAGAAGGGACGAGGAGAGTGCGGAAAAGGCGGAAGCATTTCAGCCGTAAGATCTTGCGCAAAGGCCCGACAACCGTTAGATCAGCAAGAAGGTGCACGACGTTTAGTCGTTTGAAGCGCACAGGAGAAATTTCGACTTGTGGAGTCGCGAAATCCCGACGTCATCTGGACCGTCCATCAAGAAACACGCGGCGAGATCTCGGCACTTCGCTAACTCGCAAGGTGTCTTTACACTATCGTGAGAATTCGCGAATCGCGAAATCCCGACATCATCTGAACCGTTGGATCAAGAAAGATCGTGAGCCGTCAATCTTATCTCATCACCACATTGGGAATCAGGAGTTGGACGAGCAAAGGCTATTTTCACTCCAAAACTCCGATACGCAAAATCCCGAGAGGACTTGTGAGCCGTCCATCTCAGAGGACAGAGGGCAGCAAATCTGAGTGTCATCATTTCGACATATCGGAGTTCGCGGTTTTGAAAGACCATCGCAACAAGACTTCGCAACTCGCGAAATCGCGATACGCGAAATAGCGATAAGATCGCAGCCGTCCGTGTGTTTTGGACACGTGGCGGACGTCGAGGAAACCGTCGACGTTTCGGCATTCGGGGTTTCAAGTTGACAGAGCAATTGTGTCAACGGAGCATCGCAAGTCGCGATATC